>JAWPHD010009862.1:0-99547 GCA_037043455.1 Cyrtodaria siliqua | reverse complement strand
CCTTTATATCTGAACTTCAACCACCTTATATCTGCCCTGTAAAACCCCTATTTTTGTCCTGGACCCCTTATTATATGTTTTCATCCCCTTAACATAGTCCTCAGCTCCTATATCTGTCCTCAATCCACTTATATTTGTCCTCAACCCCCTTATTAGTTCCACTGGCCGATGGAGAGTTGTCCTTCGTTCGTCGTTAAATTTTGACCTTGTTAAGCGCCATAGGGACTTCAATTACAAAATATTGCTTTAGTGTCTTTAAAATCAAAATGACAGCTTGGGAAGGATTTGAAAATCTGCGATTCGAGACCAGTTACACAGGAATTATGCCCTTGATTTAGTTAAATTTGCTATATTTTTGCCTCAAACACGAAGGGCCTTCATTTTTCATCCGATACTTTTTAGATCACTCTCGTCCGTCCGTCGTCCGTCCGTTGTCGTCCCGTCGTCGTCCGTCGTCGTCGTTAAACTTTTCTTCAAAACAAATTCTCCCCAGGAAACCGCTTGGCTAATTTTGACCAAAACTCACATGGATGATCCTTAGATGAATTGCTTTTTAGATTTGTTAAAAAATAGGTCAGCGCGCGACATCCAAGATGGCACCATTACCAAATATGGTCGAATACCTTAAAAAATATTTTCTCCAGAACTGCTGGACAGATTTCAAACAGTTTTTCTTTTAAAATGATCGTCAATGCCTAGACTATCAATATTTGTTCAAATGAACTTCCTCCTGGGTCAAAAATAAAAATGGCCGTGCCCCGGGGGTCTAAAGTTTGTATATTGAGATTTTGCATGTTTTTCATATAGACATATAGGATTTTTTTTTTAAAAATCTTCTTCTCTGAAACCACAAGGCACAGAGCCTCTCATGTATACATGAGCATCTGCTTATGGTCCTCTACCAAAGTTTGTTCAAATGGTGACCCTGGGGTCAAATTTGTCCGCAGCCGGGGGGTCACAGTTTACATAGACTTATATAGAAAAAAAATCAAAAAAATTTCTTCTCGGAAACTACAAGAGCCAGAGGTTTGGATTTTGCATTTACTATAAGCTTATGTCCTTACCAAGTTTGTTCAAATGGTGACCCTGGGGTCACATTTGACCCCGCCTCAAGGGTCACCTGTTTACATAGACGTGTACATTATATGGGAAAACTTAATAAATCTGCTTCTCTGAAACTCGCAAGGAGACAGAGGTTTAATATTTGCATTTACTATAGATTTATGGTCCTTTACCATGTTTGTTCAAATGGTGACCCTGGGGGTTACGTTGGGCCCCGCCCCTAGGGGGCACAATGTTTTTACATAGACTTGTATAGGGAAAAAACTTAAAAATATTCTCCTTCTCTGAAACTGCTTGAGCCAGGTGTTTTATATTTTGCATTTGCCTATAAGCTAATGGTCCTCTAACCAAGTTTGTTCTAATGGTGGACCCTGGTGTTAAATTTGGCCCGCCCCCGGGGGTCACAGTTTTACATAGGTTTATATAGGAAAACAAATAATCTTTCCTACTCTGAAACTACCAAGAGCCAGAGGTTAATATTTTGCATTTACTATAAGATTTAGTCCTTTACAAGTTGTTCAAATGGTGACCTTGGGGTTCCATTTGGCCCCGCCCCAGGGGTCACATATTTTACATAGATCTTGTATAGGGAAAAACTAAATCATCTCTTCTCTGAACTGCTTGAGCCGATGTTCAATATCTTTGTTGCATTTGATATAAGCTTATAATCCTCTACCAGGTTTGTTCAAATGGGACCTGGTGTCAAATTTGGCCCCCGCCTCTGGGGTCACAGTTTTTACAATGAATTATTAAGGAAAAAAAAAAAAATCTTCTTCTCTGTAACTGCAAGAGCCAGATGGTTTTAATATTTTGCATTTAACCATGAGTCTTATGGTCCTTTACCAAGTTTATTAAAATGGTGATGCTGGGATCACATTTGCTCCAGCCCCAGGGGTCACATGTGTTTTACATAGACCTGTATAGGGAAAAACTTAAAAAATCTTCTTCTCTGAAACCACAAGGCACACAGCTCTCATATATTACATGTGGGGTCCCGACATTCATGCCATGCCCCGAGGTTACACTCTAGCACCTTCATTTTGTATTTGATCTGTATCAAACTTTGTCAGTGTCTTTATATCAATGTGGTAAACGTACAACAGAGGCCACATTTCATGAACAATCTTATCCAAACTTTGCACAGATTGTATATGACCATAAGATTTCGAAGCAGTTTGATAATGGACCATTACTCAGGTGATCGATATAGGGCCATCTTGGCCCTCTTGTTCAACCTGTCACAGCTGCCTTATTATATGTCTTCAACCCCCATCTGTCCTCAGCTGCCTTATATTTTGTCCTTCAATCCCCTTATATCTGTCCAAAACACCCTATATCCTGTCGTCCTCCCCCTTATATCTGTCCTCACTCCCTTATATCTGTTCTCAATCCCCCTCCCCCCCCCCCCCCCCCCCCCCCCCCCCCCCCCCCCCCCCCCCCCACACACACAAACACTTCACTTCTGGATACAGAATAGTATATTTCTTGCAAAGCAGGTTATGAATGATAATGACTAGTTGTATGACTTGTTTTAATTGCAACATTGGCTGAACATGTGCCAATTGTCTCTAACAATCAAAAACTAATCAAACTGACCTAAATTCGCCGACAATCGGTAGTAATTTTTCACAATCACTTTTCATTTGACTCGGATAAATTTTTTCTGGTAGTCTTGCTCGTACCAAATTCATGATGACTTACATGGTTACCATGCAGTATCCCTCATATTGTAGTATGTTATGTTACTCTACTTAGCCTACTATAGAACTAACATGCTGCAGAGGAGGATTAAAACCCCAAAGGGTACATACAAATGCAAAGGTTACTGTTATATATGAGAGAGAGAATATCATGTCTGTACATGAATAAAAAACGATTGTACAATCGATTATCGATCGGTTTGGATTTTCCCGATATCGACAGCAATTTTCCACTCCGATTCTCAACACTAGTTCCGATATAAACAGTTATACTTGAACCCTTGTTGGAATTCCCAATCTTCACTGGATACCCATTAATGATTCTTATGTAATATATATGGTTTGCAGTCTATAGTGGCATTTACATGGTATGTTTAAAATGTTGTGTTTTTTAATACGGGTTAGCAAATAGTTTCCAGATATATGTCTGGCCTATATTGCGTCAGTTTGTCACTCTTGTTGTTTCATGTGAAAAACGATCCTGTAAAATATTTGTAAAAAAAGGATTAAAACTGTTCCACATTGATTAAATAAAATTATTATGAAACCTCTTTTAATAGCCTCTCTATGGTCAGCATAAAAAAAAGATGGATGTTGTTGATTTCAGACATCGGTTAGATGAAATTGCTGTGTGCACAAGTTATCAAGGACATGCTTGGCCAAGGAATCGATGTAAGTAATTATCATTGTGTGTACTGCTTGGCCAACTGTCATTGTCAACTGCCAGCATGGCCAATGAATCAATTATCAATGTGTGTACTGCTTGGCCAACTGTCATTGTCAACTGTCAGCATGGCCAAGAAATATCTTAAGTAATTATCAATGTGTGTACTGCTTGGCCAACTGTCATTGTCAACTGTCCCACATGGCCAGGGAATCAATGTAAGTAATTATCAATGTGTGTACTTCTTGGCCAACTGTCATTGTCAACTGCCATCATGGCCAAGGAATCTATGTAAGTAATTATCAATGTGTGTACTGCTTGGCCAACTGTCATTGTCAACTGTCAGCATGGCCAAGGAATCAATGTAAATAATTATCATTGTGTGTACTGCTTGGCCAACTGTCATTGTCAACTGTCAGCATGGCCAAGGAATCATTATCAATGTGTGTACTGCTTGGTCAACTGTCTTTGTCAACTGTCAGCATGGCCAAGGAATCAATGTAAATAATTATCATTGTGTGTACTGCTTGGTCAACTGTCATTGTCAACTGTCAGCATGGTCAAGGAATCAATGTAAATAATTAGCATTGTGTGTACTGCTTGGTCAAACGTCTTTGTCAACTGTCAGCAAGGCCGAGGAATCAGTGTAAATAATTATCATTGTGTGTACTGCTTGGCCAACTGTCATTGTCAACTGCCAGCATGGCAAGGAATCATTATCAATGTGTGTACTGCTTGGTCAACTGTCATTGTCAACTGTCAGCATGGCCAAGGAATCAATGTAATTAGCAATGTGTGTCTGCTTGGCCAACTGTCATTGTCAACTGTCAGCATGGCCAAGGAATCCATATAAGTATCATTGTGTGTACTGCTTGGCCAACTGTCATTATCAACTGTCAGCATGGGCCAAGGAATCAATGTAAGTAATTATCATTGTGTGTTCTCCTTAGTCAACTGTCATTGTCAACTGTCAGCATGGCCCAAGGAATCAATGTAATTAGCAATGTGTGTTCTGCTTGGCCAACTGTCATTGTCAACTGTCAGCATTGGCCAAGGAATCCATATAAGTATCATTGTGTGTACTGCTTGGCCAACTGTCATTATCAACTGTCAACATGGCAAGGAATCCATATAATTATCATTGTGTGCACCGCTTGGTCAGCTGTCATTGTCAACTGTCAGCTTGGCCGAGGAATCAAATGTAAATACTGGTCAACTGTCAGCTTGGCCAAGGAATCTAAATAATTGTAAACTGTCAGCTTGGCCGAGGAATCTATGTAAATAATTATCAATGTGTGTACTGCTTGGCCAACTGTCATTGTCAACTGTCAGCATGGCCAAGGAATCAATGTAAATAATTATCATTGTGTGTACTGCTTGGTCAAAAGTCTTTGTTAACTGTCAGCATGGCCGAGGAATCAGTGTAAATAATTATCATTGTGTGTACTGCTTGGTCAACTGTCTTTGTCAACTGTCAGCATGGCCGAGGAATCAGTGTAAATAATTATCATTGTGTGTACTGCTTGGCCAACTGTCATTGTCAACTGCCAGCATGGCCAAGGAATCATTATCAATGTGTGTACTGCTTGGTCAACTGTCATTGTCAACTGTCAGCATGGCCAAGGAATCAATGTAATTAGCATGTGTGTCTGCTTGGCCAACTGTCATTGTCAACTGTCAGCATGGCCAAGGAATCCATGTAAGTATCATTGTGTGTACTGCTTGGCCAACTGTCATTATCAACTGTCAGCATGGCCAAGGAATCATGTAAGTAATTATCATTGTGTGTACTCCTTAGTCAACTGTCATTGTCAACTGTCAGCATGACCAAGGAATCATTGTCAGTGTGTGCACCGCTTGGTCAACTGTCATTGTCAACTGTCAGCTTGGCCGAGGAATCAATGTAAATACTGGTCAGCTGTCAGCTTGGCCAAGGAATCAATGTAAATACTGGTCAGCTGTCAGCTTGGCCAAGGAATCTAAATAATTGTAAACTGTCAGCTTGGCCAAGGAATCGATGTATGTAATGATCAAAAGGTTTGTTCTGCTTGGCCAAGGAATTGATGAAAATAATTGTCAAATGTTGATTATGATTGGCCACGGAAACGAAATAGTGTATGTACTTGTCAAATGATTGGATTGCTAGGCCAGGCAACAGTGTTTAGTCACCAATGCAGCTACGATCCAGGAGTTCAATGTCACCCTTAAACACTTCCAGGCAACTCTCCTAGCCACTCATTAGTCTTCTTTTGGCCATGTACATAGTTTTAAATTTGAAATACCGATTTTAAACTGTAAATATCCAAGGAAGGAGGTGGCTGTCTCACTCCCATCACAGGTCATCTGTACATTCTCTCGGGAATCCTGACCTTAATCGGAAGAATTATGAGTGTAAGTCTATGCCAGATGTTTGTATTGCTTGCTCAAGGCATCAGTTTAAGAATTTACAGAATATAAAAGTTTTTACAATGCCCATATCTACTTTTCTAAAAGCATTGGTCATATATCTACTATAATTATATCATGGTGATCTGCATATCTGTTTAATAGAAGGTGTGAAGCAGACACCTTTTTGATCATGTTTTATGTTGTGTTACAGTATGACAAAGTTTACAAGATCACCTCGGATGCCAAGTTTGGTAAGTGTGACATCATTATACCATAGAAGATGCCTTAAGTGAGACGTCTTTATATAGCGGAACATGCCTGAAGTGTGATGTCTTTATATGGTAGAACATGCCTTGGTAGAACATGCCTTAATTAAGTGGGACGTCGTTACATAGTAGAACAGGCCATTGTTGTGCCCTAATAATTCAGTAGAACATTCCATATGATAAGTGTGACCTCATTATACAGTAGAACACATCACAAGTGTGGCTTCACTATACAGTAGTACATGCTATATGTGTGATCTCACTATACAACAGTAGTACATGCTATATGTGTGATCTCACTATACAGTAGAACACATCACAAGTGTGGCTTCACTATACAGTAGTACATGCTATATGTGTGATCTCACTATACAACAGTAGTACATGCTATATGTGTGATCTCACTATACAGTAGAACACACCACAAGTGTGGCTTCACTATACAGTAGTACATGCTATATGTGTGATTTCATTATGCAGTAGAACGTGCTATAAGTGTGGCCTCACTATAAAGTAGATCATGCTTTAAATATAACCTCACTATACAGTTATACATGCTATAAGTATGACATCACTTTACTGTAGAATATGCCACAAGTGTTAATACAGTCAAACACACCACAAATGTGGACTCACTATACAATAGTACATGCCACCAGTGTGGCCTAACTATAGAGTAGTACATGCCACCAATGTGACCTCACTATACAATAGTACATGCCCTAAGTCTGACCTCACTATACAGTAGTGCCTGCCATAAGTGTGACCTAACTATACAGTTGTACATGCCATTAGTTTGACCTCACCATGCCATAAGTCTGACCTCACTATACAGTTAAACACACTGTAAGTGTGACCCAACTATACAGTAGAACATGCCACAAGTGTGTACTCACTATACAGTAGTGCATGCCATAAGTGTGACCTCACTATACAGTAGAACATGCTATAAGTGTGACCTCACTTTATAGTAGAACATGCTATAAGTGTGACCTCACTATACAGTAGAACACACCACAATTGTGGCCTCACTATACAGTAAACATGCCACAAGTGTTTCCTCACTATACAGTAGAATATCCCATAAGTGTGACCTCACTATACAGTATAACATGCCATAAGTGTGACCTCACTATACAGTAGTACATCCCATAAGAGTGGCTTCACTATACAGTAGAATATGCCATGTGTGTGACCTCAATATACAGTAGTACACACCATAAGTATGACCATAAGTATGACCTCACTATACAGTATAACATGCAATACATGTGACCTCACTATACAGTAGAACATCCCATAAGTGTGACCTCATTATTCAGTAGAACACACCATAAGTGTGGCCTTACTATACAGTAGAACATGTTGTAAGTGTGACCTCTCTATACAGTAGTACATGTATAAATGTGTCCTCACTATACAGTAGTACACGCCATAAGTGTGGTCTCGCTATACAGTAGAACATGCTATAAATGTGGCCTCACTATACAGTAATACACACCACAAGTGTGACCTATATAGCAGAACATGCTATAAGTGTGGCCTCACTATACAGTAATACACACCACAAGTGTGACCTATATAGCAGAATGTGCTATAAGTGTGGCCTCACTATACAGTAATATACACCACAAGTGTGACCTATATAGCAGAACATGCTATAAGTGTGGCCTCACTATACGGTAATACACACCACAAGTATGACCTATATAGCAGAACATGCTATAAGTGTGGCCTCTATACAGTAATACACACCACAAGTGTGACCTATATAGCAGAACATGCTATAAGTGTATATAGCAGAACATGCTATAAGTGTGGCCTCACTATACAGTAGAACATGCTACAAGTGTGGCCTCACTGTACAGTAATACACACCACAAGTGTGACCTATATAGCAGAATATGCTATAAGTGTGGCCGCACTATACAGTAATACACACCACAAGTGTGACCTATATAGCAGAACATGCTATAAGTGTGGCCTCACTATACAGTAATACACACCACAAGTGTGACCTATATAGCAGAACATGCTACAAGTGTGGCCTCACTATACAGTAATACACACCACAAGTGTGACCTATATAGCAGAACATGCTATAAGTGTGGCCTCACTATACTGTAATACACACCACAAGTGTGACCTATATAGCAGAACATGCTATAAGTGTGGCCTCACTATACAGTAATACACACCACAAGTGTGACCTATATAGCAGAACATGCTATAAGTGTGGCCTCACTATACGGTAATACACACCACAAGTGTGACCTATATAGCAGAACATGCTATAAGTGTGGCCTCACTATACAGTAATACACACCACAAGTTTGACCTATATAGCAGAACATGCTATAAGTGTGGCCTCACTATACAGTAATACACACCACAAGTGTGACCTATATAGCAGAACATGCTATAAGTGTGGCCTCACTATACAGTAATACACACCACAAGTGTGACCTATATAGCAGAACATGCTATAAGTGTGGCCTCACTATACAGTAATACACACCACAAGTGTGACCTATATAGCAGAACATGCTATAAGTGTGGCCGCACTATACAGTAGTACATGATATAAGTGGAACCTCACTATACAGTAGTACACACCACAAGTGTGACCTCTCTATACATTAGTACATGCTATAAGTGTGGCCTCACTATACAGTAATACATGTTATACATGTGACCTCACTATACAGTAGTACTCACCACAAGTGGTACCTCACTATACAGTAGTGCATGCCATAAGTGTGACCTCACTATACTGTAGAACATGCCATACTTGTGACCTCACTATACAGTAGTACATGCCACAAGTGTGACCTCACTATACAGTAGAACATGCCCACAAGTGTGGCCTCACTATACAGTTGTACGTCCCATTTGCATTGTCTTACTAGACAGTAGATCATTCTATAAGTGTGACATAACTATAAGGTAAATCATTCCTAGTACATTAATTCTTTATAAAGTTGAATGTTCCATTACATTAAAACATATAATAAATGTGACCTCACTTCGAAGTAAAATGTATGCATTAATTTATTGTCATACTTTTAATGCTCCCCGCAAAATTTCAAAAAATAAATCTGTCCAATTTTTCTTGTTCGTAGCATAGCTTAAAAACAGCTATTAAATGGGACTGGAATGAAACTTCACACAATGATAGAGGTAATGAGAGGAAGTGCGAAATGCAAGATCATTCAAACTAGAGTTAATGCCCTTTGTAATGTGATACTTTTATTATTGTCTGGATCATAACTTGAAAACTACTAATGGGACTTCCCACAATAATATAGGGCAATGACAGGAAGTGCAGTGCTCAACAACCATAACTCTCTATACAGCAACTCAGGGCTTTGTTTCAGTTACTGACTTCTCAGTCAGAACAGACTTAATAGACAAAAACAGATTCCAAAATTAATGTTTTTTTCTCAAATTCTGACAGTCTGGTGCTTTCTGATTGTGAAAAATGTCTGCCACAGTTCGGAAAAAACGGTCAAGATTTAAATTGGGAAAAGGCCTTTTACAGGCCGCTGTTACATAAGGTAAAAAAGCCCGGCAACTGTAGCTAGCTGTTGTGTTTAGGTCTTGGGAACTCAGTTAATGGATATTTTGAAGTAACTTCACATGATAATGGTACATACATCAGGGCACGAAAATTCCACTCGTCCGCTCGCTATGACGAGTGCTCATTGATGGAGGACGAGTAGAAATTCAGATAATTTATCAATTTGGCCATTCAAATATTGCGTAGGATGAGTAACTCAGAAACAAATTTTCTTGCCCTGATACATAGAACATTGCCATTAGCAAGAACCATAGCTCTATCTAAATTCACATTAGAGTTATCGCCCTTTTACTTTATTAATTATAATTCTTGCCTGGAGCATAACTTAAAAACTATGGAATGAAACTTAACACAATGAAAGAAAGTGCAGGGCACAAAAAACATAACACCATCTTCCCTCAAATTAGAGTTATTGCCCTTTGTAATGTTATACTTGTAATTTTTGTCCAGATTATAACTTGAAAACTACTCATGGGACTGAAATGAAAAATCACCCAGTGGTAGAGGGCAATCAAAGGAAGTGCTGAGCACAAGAACCATAACTCTGTCTTTGGACATTAATAATTTAATTTACAATGATAGTTTGTACATTCAGGCGCGTACCTGCCTATACGCAGATGCGTAATGAAAATCTGAGAAGCAAAACTTTTTTTACCATATTTTATACATTATTTGACATATGGAGCTTGATGGCATGACGCTAATTTACTCTTGTGTAGTAAAAAGAAAATCCGTGTATTTTTGGTTCATCATTTTGCTGCCAAAATGGCGTCTTTATTTAAAAAAAAAATCAGGGGTAGTATGTCAAACCCAATCTTGCATTATGGGAAAAAGCCTCCAGGTACGCGCCTGACATTGATAATGCACACTGATGTAGAACAATGACACAATACAGCCTATTTGAACAACATTGATATTGTGTACATTAATATTGTACACCATTGATATTATACATCATTGGTATTATACATCATGGAAATTATACACCATTGATATTATACACCATTGATATTATACACCATTGAAATTATACACCATTAAATTTACTCACCATTGATAGTATGCAGTATTGATATTATACATCATTGGTATTATACACCATTGATATTATACACCATTGATATTATACACCATTGAAATTACACAAGTGGTATTATACACCATCGGAAGTACATGTATACACCATTGATATTATACATCATTGATAGTATACACCATTGATATTATACATCATTGATACTATACATCATTGATACTATACATCATTGATACTATACATCATTGATATTATACACAATAGATAGTATACACCATTGATAGTATGCAGTATTGATATTATACACCATTGATATTAAACACCATTGATAGTATACACCATATATAGTATACATCAATGACAGTATGCATTATTGATATTATACACCATTAAAATTATACACCATTAATATTAAACATCACTGATATTATACACCATTGATATTTTATACATCATTGATATTATACACCATTGATAGTATACACCATTGCTGTTATACACCATTGATAGTATACACCATTAATATTATACACCATATATAGTATACATCAATGATAGTATGTATTATTGATATTATACACCATTAAAATTATACACCATTGATATTTAACACCATTAATATTAAACATCACTGATATTATACACCATTGATATTTTATACATCGTTGATAGTATACACCATTGATAGTATACACCATTGATATTATACACCATTGATATTATACATCATTGATATTATACACCATATATAGTATACATCAATGATAGTATGCATTATTGATATTATACACCATTTATAGTATACACCATTGATATTATACATCATTGATAGTATACACCATGGATATTATACACCATATATAGTATACATCAATGATAGTATGCATTATTGATATTATACAGCATTAAAATTATACACCATTGATATTTAACACCATTAATATTAAACATCACTGATATTATACACCATTGATATTTTATACATCATTGATATTATACTCCATTGATAGTATACACCATTGATATTATACACCATATATAGTATACACCATTGATATTATACACCATTGATATTATACACCATTGATATTTTATACACCATTGATAGTATACACCATTGATATTATACACCATTGATATTATACATCATTGATATTATACACCATATATAGTATACACCATTGATAGTATACACCATTGATATTATACACCATTGATATTTTATACATCATTGATATTATACACCATTGATAGTATACACCATTGATATTATACACCATTGATATTATACACCATTGATATTATACATCACTGATAATATACACCATTGATATTTTATACATCATTGATATTATACACCATTGAATAGTATACACCATTGATATTATACACCATTGATATTATACACGATTGATAGTATACACCATTGATATTATACACCATTGATATTATACACCATTGATATTATACATCATTGATATTATACACCATTGATAGTATACACCATTGATATTATACACCATATATAGTATACATCAATGATAGTATGCATTATTGATATTATACACCATTAAAATTATACACCATTGATATTTAACACCATTAATATTAAACATCACTGATATTATACACCATTGATATTTTATACATCATTGATATTATACACCATTGATATTATACACCATTGATATTATAAACCATTGATATTAAACATCATTAATATTATACACCATTAATATTATACACCATTGATATTATACACCATGAATATTATATATCATTGATATTATACATAATCTATATTATACAACATTGATATTATACATCATTGATATTATACATTGATATTATACATTGATATTATACATTATAATATACATCATTGATATTATACACCTCTTTGATATTATACATCATTGATATTATACACCATTGTTACTATACACCAGTGATATTACACATCGTTGATAGTATACATCAGTGATATTATACACCATTGATATTATACACCATTGATATTATACACCATTGATATTATACATCATTAATAGTATACACCATTGATATTATACACCATTGATAGTATACACCATTGATATTATACATCATTGATATTATACATCATTGATATTATACACCATTGATATTATACACCATTGATAGTATACACCATTGATATTATACACCATTGATATTATACATCATTGATATTATACACCATTGATATTATACATCATTGATATTATACATCATTGATATTATACACCATTGATAGTATACACCATTGATATTATACACCATTGATAGTATACACCATTGATATTATACATCATTGATATAATACAAGTAACACCATTGATATTATACATCATTGATAAAATGATGATTAATTCCCAGATTATTAAAATACACATGATCAAATATGCGTAAAATGAATTATGAGTTGGTAACTCTTAATACGACACTCCAGTTGTGTGGTTTAGCCTGGCTGGTTAAAGCCGTTTACGTTGTGTCTATAGAGTCTGGATTCTAAAATATGTAAGTTATAAATATACCTCGTCAGTAGTTTAGAAATGGTGTACATCTGTTGTACAGTTCAGCTGCTGTTGGCGGGAGAGCTACTTTAAACATCATTGCCATGTACATTACAGAGGAGGGTGACATAAAGGCCAGTATAGCGGCGCTATACTTCATCATCGCAAGTGCTGCCAAATACAACGTTGAAGGGGATTCATTGTCTAATGAACTACAGCAGCTTGGTCTACCAAAAGGTATGTCAATATTCTTGGCTTTACTGGCCAAAAATCTTATGCGGGAGCATTTCATCTGGCGGCATGGGCTATGGCATCCGTTAGCAGCCGTTTCTCTGAAACCACTACGCCAACTTTGCTAAAATCTTATTTGGATGACATGTAGTTGGTCCTAAACAAAATATATTTTGATTCAATATCAAACATGGCTGGCAGCAGACATCATTGTTTACATAGAGTTATATAGGAAAACGCTAAGGCAACTTCTCCTCTAAAACTACTTGATGGATTTTTATGAAACAATATATGAATGTTGCTATTGATGTCCAGTTAAAATTTTAGGATGGCAGCCACGGCTAAAGATAGATTTTAAAAATATAATTTTGTGGCGACTACTGCTTAAAAACCAGAAGGGATATTGATTTGGAAGCTTTACCAAATTGATTAGCAAGACATAAAGTTGGTCCTAAACAATTTTTTTATTTGATTTGAAACATGTCCGCCAATGGACATTTTTGTTTACAAGAGTTGTATAGATTAAACACATAAAAAGTTATGATACCTTTCCGAGATCTTCAGGAGAGTGTTTCAATGTCATGGAACTCTTGTTTATAATTGAATGCTAGCTACTAAACTATCAATTTTTTAAAAAAAAAAATCATAAAAGTTTCAGAATGGCCACTACAGGGACGTGAAATTTATGTTGCATAGAGTTATACGGTGAAATGTATAACAGTGCCAACTCCTGAAACTGCTGTTAAAATTTCATTGAAACTGAACAAAGCTGTTTACTGGATGGTGACCTTTCCGATTTATGTTTTCTGTTTCTGCGCATGTTCCAAGATGGATGCTGTTGCTAAAGATAGATCAAATTTAAGAAACTTTAAACAACATTTCCTCTGAAACTGCTTATTCGTTGTTAATGAAATATCACATCATGCTTCTTGTCTTTGTTAATAATAGCCAGTGCCTAGACTATCAAGATTGGTTAAATAAAGTCCCCGGGGTCAAAACGGGCTGTACCCCGGTGTTCCAAGTTTGTATATGGAGATGTTGCACGTTTTACTTAGACTCATATAGGAAAAGATTTGAAAAATCTTCCCCAAAATCACAAGGCATAGAGCTCTCATATATTTACATCAGCTTATGATCCCCTACCAAGTTTTTAGCTCGACTGAACAGAGATCAGCAGAGCTTATGCCGTGGTGCGGCGTCCGTCGTCCATCTGTCCGTCCGTCTGTCTGTCCGTAAACTTTTATTTGTAGCGACTACTCCTCTAAAACTACTAGATGGATTTTCATGAAACTTTACAGAAATGTTGCCCATGAAGTCTAGTTGATCCTAGCAAAAATTCATGTTGATGTGAAATCCAAGATGGCCACCAAAGCTTAAAATAGATTTTTAAAATACAAGTTTGTAGCGACTACTTCTTGAAACTATAAGTGATATTGATATGGGACTTTTTCTAAAATGATCAGCATGATGTTGGTCCTTGTTAAAAATCGTTTTGATTCGACGTTAAACATGGCTGCCAACGGCCATCTTTGTTTACATAGAGTTATATAGTAAAAACTTGTAGCGACTACTCCTCTGAAACTACTTGGCGGATTTTCATAAAACTTTACAGGAATGTTGCTCTTGATGTCTTATTGATTCTAGCAAAATTTCAGATCTGCCAGAAATTCAAGATAGCCGTCACAGCTAAAAATAGATTTTTAAAAAATAAATTTGTAGCGACTACTTCTTGAAAACTATAAGTGAAATTGATATGGGACTTTTTCTGAAATGATCAGCATGACATGATGTTGATCCGAGTCGAACATTATTTTGATTCGACGTTAAACATGGCTGCCAGTGGCCATCTTTGGTTACATAGAGTTATATAGTAAAAACTTGTAGTGACTACTCCTCTAAAACTACCTGACGGATGTTCATGAAACTTCACATGAATGTTGCTCGAGATGTCTAGTTGATCCTAGCAAAATTTCAGGTTGTCCGGAAATTCAAGATGGCCGCCACGGCTAAAAATAGATTTTCAAAAAATAAGTTTGTAGCAACTACTTCTTGAAAACTATAAGAGATATTGATATGGGACTTTTTCTAAAATGATCAGCATGACATGATGGTTATCTGAGTCGAACATTATATTGATTCGACGTTAAACATGGCTGCCAGTGGCCATCTATGTTTACATAGTGTTATATAATGGAAACTTGTAGCGACTACTCCTCTGAAACTACTTGATGGATTTTCATAAAACTTCACACGAATGTTGCTCTTGATGTCTAATTGATTTTAGCAAAATTTTAGGTCGGCCGGAAATTCAAGATGGCCACCGTGGCAAAAAATAGATTTTCAAAAAATAAGTTTGTAGCGACTACTTCTTGAAAACTATAAGAGATATTGATATGAGACTTTTTCTGAAATGATCAGCATGACATGATGGTTATCCGAGTCGAACATTATTTTGATTCAATGTTAAACATGGCTGTCAGCGGCCATCTTTGTTTACATAGAGTTATATAATGAAAACTTGTAGCGACTACTCCTCTGAAACTACTTGACGGATTTTCATGAAACTTCACAGGAATGTTGCTCTTGATGTCTAATTGATCCTAGCAACATTTCAGGTCGGCCAGAAATTCAAGATGGCCGCCCCGGCTAAAAATAGATTTTCAAAAAACAAGTTTGTAGCGACTACTTCCAGAAATCAAAATCAATCAGTAGAGCTTCAAGGTCATTGACCTCTTGTTAAAAACAAGTTTGTAGCGACTACTTCTTAAAAAAACTGTAAGTGATATTGATATGGGACTTTTTCTGAAATGATCCTTGTCAAAAATTATTTTGATTCAACATTTTACATGGCTGCCAGTGGCCATCTTTGTTTACCTAGAGTTATATAGTAAAAACTTTAACTTGTAGCGACTACTCCTCCGAAACTACTTGACAGATTTTTAAACTTCACAGGAATGCTGATCTAGCTATCAAAATCTATCAGTAGAGCTTGAAGGTCATTGACCTCTTGTTTCAAAATATGACCCTGGGGTCTTTCAAAATGTGACCCTGGGGTCAAATCCAGCCCTATCCTGGGAGTCACAGTTTTACATAAAGTTATATAGGAGATTCTTTAAAAGAATCTTCTCCGAAATTACAAGAACCAGAGGTTTGATATGTTGCATTTACCATAAGCTTATTATGGTCCTCTACCAAGTTTGTTCAAATCTACCAAGTTTGTTCAAATGGTAACCCTGGGGGTAACAGATTTACATAAAAATTATATATAAAAAAATATCTTCTCTGAAAGTACATGAATTGAATTGAATGTTGTTTAACGGCTCATCAACACAGTATAGGTTATTTAGAGATGCCTCAGAGAGAGGGGAATGATACATAGGAATCCGGGAACCGTGCCCTACTCTTATTATGGAATAGATTCCTATGGTTCTTTTAACGTGCTCGGAGGATAGACCGATACACGGAACTGCCCGGTTTACTTCCCCATCCGATGGACGAGGCAAAGGGAAAGTGTATTGCCCAAGAACACACGGACTAAATTCAGTGGCACCACGGAGGATTGAACCCGGGGCCTCCGGTTACAAATCCGTCGCGCCACGCCAGCCCTCTGAAAGTACATGAGCTACAGGTCTAATATTTTGCATGTACCATAAGCTTAATGTCCTCTATCAAGTTTGTTCAAATCAAGATGATGGGGTCAAATTTGGTCCCACCACATTGGTCACATATTTTACATGGGCTTATATTGGGAAAATCTTAAAAGATTTTCTTCTCTGAAACCACAGTTATACTCTTGCTGAGCATGAACAGATGGATACAACAATCAAAGCAGCATCAATCCATGGTCCATCCCCACCCCTGCAGACATAGCCCTTAGGTCATACATCCTCACCTCATAACCAGATATGAACAGATCAGACGGATACAACCATCAAACAAGCATCGGCCTCGTGGTCCTTCCAACCCCTGGGGAAATAGCCCCTGGGCCATAACTTGGAAACCGTTGACATCCCCGCCCTATAACCGTATATACTAACAGTTAACATCTACATAACAGCAACATGCTCATACTGACAGGTCAGTGACAATGACCTTAATATACTTACCCTTTTATTGAACTTGTTTATCTGAAACAACTTGATGGAGTTTCACAATGCTTCACAGGAATGTTGCTGGTCCTCAGTACACAATACTTCACAGGAATGTTGCTCTCCATGTCTACTTCTCAAAAACCATAACTGTTATTGATTTGTACCTTTACCAACATGATTGGCATGACATGTAGTAGGTTCTAAACAAAATTAATTTTGATTCGACATTCAACTTGGCTCTTGATTTATATAGAAAAAATGTCTGCCAACTACTTCTCTGAAACTACTGGTCCTATTTCCTTAAAACTTCAAAAGAATATTGCATAAAAGACTTAGTGTGTGTTTAATAGCTATCTCTGTATGATGTATATGTGTTTTTTATAAACAGGAGGTAATCTAAATTTATAAAAAATAAAAAATAAAACTCTACAAATGGAGGTAATATGGTATTTTAAATGATTAAACAAGTTTACGTTAAGATACTGTTTCTGGGATATGTATTTCATTAGGTACTGATGTTATAACTGTTTATGTATTTTTGTTTTAATATTATGTTAAGTTTTTAAGATATTTTTTTTTAATAATTATTAAATATTGATAGGTTTTGTTTGCCTGTATTAATTATGGTAGCGTGGAACTAACTTTAATGCTTTATGCATATATATATAAGTATTGGTTAGAGGCTATGAAGTGAAATTTTAACAATTAAGAAACCCTAAGGGAAGGAGCGTATGTGTTCAGGTATTGAACGATATACATGAGAAAATAAAGGAATTACTAAATATCTGCGTTCTCGTATGAATAGATACGTAATCATTTGAATTTCTTAAGTTGTAAGGAGCAACTCTGCCAGCTATGTCAGGGAATAAATTTACAAAATATTCAAGCAAATAACCAGCTTTAACCTTATAAGCAATTATCATTTTTAGTTCGACTGGCCGAAGGCTTATGGGATGGCGAGCTGTCCGTCATCCGTTAACTTTTGCCTTGTGAACACTCTAGCACCTTCATTATTAATCGGATCTTTACCAAACTTTGCCAGGGTCTTTATATCAGTGAAAGCTCAGAGAAGTTCGAAAACTAGATCGGATTAGTTTTACCGGCGTTATGGCCCTTGATTTGCTGAAAAATGCCATATTTTTCCCTGTGAGCACCTTTATTTATTATTTGATCTTTACCAGACTTGTACAGATTGTTAATAACAATAAAAGCACAGAAAAATTCGAAAACCAGCTAGATCAGATCAGTTTCACTGGAGTTGTGGCCCTTGTTTTTTCTGAAAAATGCCATTTTCTGCCTTCATTTATTTTTTGATCTTTACCAAACTTGCACAGATAGTTAATATCAATCAAAGAACAGACAAGTTCGAAAACCAGCCAGATCGGATTAGTTTCACCAGAGTTATGGCACTTGATTTGCTTAAAAATGCCATATTTTGCCTTGTGAACACTCTAGCACTTTCATTTATTATTTGATCTTTACCAAACTTGCACAGATTGTTAATATCAATGGAAGCTCAGACAAGTTCGAAAACCAGCCAAATCGGATCAGTAACACCAGAGTTATGGTTCTGAAAAAAATTCATTTTCTGCCTTGTGAACACTCTAGCACCTTCATTTATTATTTGATCTTTACCAGTCTTGCACAGATTGTTAATATCAATAAAAGCATGGTTAAAAAACCAGTTAGATCGGATGTTTTACCGAGTTATGTCCATTGATTTGCTGACAAATGCCATTCTCTGCCTTGTGAACCTTCATTTATTATTGCATACTTTTTTTTTTTTAGCTCTACTGGCCGAAGGCCAGCAGAGCTTATGGGATGCCGAGTTGTCCGTCGTCCGTCCGTCGTCCGTATTTAACTTTTGTCTCGTTAAGACGATAGGGCCTTCATTTTTAATCCAATCTTTACAAAACTTTAACAGGTTGTTAATATCAATGAAAGCTCGGATGAGTTCGAAAACCAGCCAGATCGGCCAAGTAACAGCGAAGATGATAGGGCCTTCGTTTTTCATCCTATCTTTACCAAATTTTACCACATTGTTAATATCAATGGAAGATCGGACAAGTTCGAAAACCATCCATATTGGACTAGAATCAGCGAAGTTATGGCCCTTGATTTAGTTAAAAATGCTATATTTTGCCTCGTTAAGACGAAAGGAGCTTCATTGTTCATCCGATCTTTACCAAACTTGATCAGATTGTTAATATCAATGAAAGCTCGGACAAGTTCGAAAACCAGTCATATCGGACCAGTAACAGCAGAGTTATGGCCCTTGATTGTTAAAAATGCTATATTTTGCCTCGTTAAGACGATAGGGGCTTCATTGTTCATCCGATCTTTACCTAAACTTTATCAGATTGTTAATATCAATGAAAGCTTGAACAAGTTCGAAAACCAGCCATATCGGACCAGTAACAGCGGAGTTATGGCCCTTGATTTAGTTAAAATGCTATATTTTGTCTCATTAAGACGATAGGGCTTCATTGTTCATCCAATCTTTACCAAACTTTATCAGATTGTTAATATCAATGAAAGCTTGGACTAGATTGAAAATCAAACATATCGGAACCAGTAACAGCGGAGTTATGGCCCTTGATTTAGTTAAGACGATAAGAAGGCTTCATTTTTCATCCGATCGTTAATCAAACTTTTTATTTATTTTTTTTAATTTTTTTATTGTTATTTTTTTATTATTATTTAATTTTTTTTTTAATTTTTTTTTTAAATTTTTATTATTTTTTTTTATTTTTTATTTTTAGCTCAACTGATCAGAGATCAGCAGAGCTTATGCCGTGGTGCGGGCTCCGTCTGTCCGTCTGTCTGTCCGTCTGTCGTAATTTTTTATTGTAGCGACTACTCCTCTGAAACTACTGAATGCGATTTTCATGAAACTTTACAGAAATGTTGCCCATGATGTCTAGTTGATCCTAGCAAAAATTCATGTTGATGTGAAATCACAAGATGGCCGCCAAATCTAAAAATAGGTTTTTAAAAAACAAGTTTGTAGCGACTACTTCTTGAAAACTATAAAGTGATATTGATATGGGGACTTTTTCTAAAATGATCAGCATGACATGATGTTGGTCCTTGTCGAAAATCGTTTTGATTCGACGTTAAACATGGCTGCCAGCGGCCATCTTTGTTTACATAAAGTTATATAATGAAAACTTGTAGCGACTACTCCTCTGAAAACTACTTGACGGATTTTCATGAAACTTCACAGGAATGTTGCTTTTGATGTCTTATTGATCCTAGCAAAATTTCAGGTCGGCCGGAAATTCAAGGTGGCTGCCACAAGTTTGTAGCGAGTTCTTCTTGAAAACTATAAGTGATATTGATATGGGACTTTTTCTAAAATGATCAGCATGACATGATGTTGGTCCTTGTCAAAAATTGTTTTGATTCAACATTAAACATTGCTGTCAGCGGCCATCTTTGTTTACATAGAGTTATATAGTAAAAACTCGTAGCGACTACTCCTTTGAAACTGTTTGGCGGATTTTCATGAAACTTTACAGGAATTTTGCTCTTAATGTCTAATTGATCCTAGCAAAATTTCAGATCAGCCAGAAATTCAAGATGGCCACCACAGCTAAAAATAGATTTTTAAAAAATAAGTTTGTAGCGACTACGTCTTGAAAACTATAAGTGATATTGATATGGGACTTTTTGTAAAATGATCAGCATGACATGATGGTTATCAGAGTCAAACATTATTTTGATTCGACGTTAAACATGGCTGCCAGTGGCCATCTTTGTTTACATAGAGTTATATAATGAAAACTTGTAGCGACTACTCCTCTGAAACTACTTGACGGATTTTCATGAAACTTCACAGGAATGTTGCTCTTGATGTAGCAAAATTGATCCTAGCAAAATTTCAGGTCGGCCGGAAATTCAAGATGGCCGCCACGGCTAAAAATAATTTTTCAAAAAACAAGTCTGTAGCGACTACTTCCTGAAATCAAAATCAATCAGTAGAGCTTCAAGGTCATTGACCTCTTGTTTTATTTATTTTTTTAGCTCTATGTTTGACCAGTCGGACCAGTAACAGAGGAGTTACGGCTCTTGATTTAGTTAAAAATGCTATATTTTGCCTCGTTAATATGGTAGGGCCTTCATTTTCATCTGATCTTTACCAAACTTTAACAGATTCTTTAGTTATGGCCCTTGATTTAGTTCAAAAGCTGTTTTTTGCCCGAAACTTTCAAAAAAACGTAAATGGCAGTCACTCGCTTCATTAATGTTATAAGAGCCATGTTAGCCAGTAGAGCGTCCACAGGCCCTCTTGGGCCTCTTGTTTTATTTTATAACCTAAGGAGATGAAGCAAGGTCTCGGATTTTTCCTCCATCCACTGGGGGCCCCCTTGAGGGTAATTGGGTCAAAAATCAGAAGAATACATATCTTGTCTAAATGCGAATGAATTAGATTCTAATTGTGTATGGTCATTTAGGGACTCGAGACACAACATATACAAAACGAGTTTTGTCCTCCTGCATATAGGGCCCCTCTACCGGGATTCAATATTGGGAGCTTGCAGTAATTTACTATTACAGAGTTTCGGCCTTATGACACTTACTCCTCCTGCCCACTGGGGCCCCTTGGGGGGATAATGGGGTCAAAATTTGTCATCTTGTCCAGATGTGAATGGTTACGATTCCGGTTTGGTATGGTCATTTAGGGACTCGAGGCACAAAATATAAAACTGGTTTTGACCTCCATTAAGGGGCCCCTCTACAGGAGTACAACTTGGGTAGCTTCCAGTAATTTACTACTGCAAGTTTCGGGCTTGTGACGTTAATTCCTTATGTACCGCTTGAGATTTCAAGTTCATGTTTGGTGTATTTCTCAGATAAGGATTTGTAGATGCACAATAAGTTTTCATATTTTAACTCCATCCTCGGGGGCTCCATAGAGGAAAATCAGGTAAAAAATACAACAAATTGCATATCTTGCCCAAATGCAAAGGTTTTTGATTCAAATTTGGTATGATCATTTAGGGACTGGAGGCACAACATCTATAAATTGGGGTTTGTCCTCCTATATAGATTTCAAGTTCATGTGTGGTGAATTTCTTAGTTAAGGATGTGCAGATGCACAATAAGTTTTCATTTTTGGCTCCATCCTCTGGGGCTCCCTAGGGGATAATCGGGTAAAACAAATGCATATCTGAATGCATTTAATTCTCATATGCTATGGTAAATTAGGTGCTCGAGGCACAACATATAGAAAAAGGGATCCTCCTTTACGAAAGTGCCCTACATGGATACAACTTGGGGAACTTGCAGTACTTAGTTATATATTCGACTGCCATTTTGCTCAGTGCCGGGCAAAGGGTTTTGTCATAAGTGCCACAACAACTAATTTACCCACCCCCCACCCACCTCCCACATCCCAACCACAGACTCCATAAAGCCAGTAGAGCGATACAGGCCCTCTTGGGCCTCTTGTTTGGTATTTTCTTCTGTCTTCTAATGGTACCCACCTAATTTTGGTATATACATTATGAATAGACGTTTATCTTGTTAATCCAGTGACGATGCGAGCTGCTTCATGTTGATTTTTTTTTTAAAGTATCTTTTTCGTATTGGGTGCAGCCGTCCCAAATTCATTGTGTATGTTGTTTTACGTCATTGTCAACACATGGAAGGTTATATATGACGGTCGATTTTTTGTGGTGGAGGCAGACCAGCCACTTTTCCTGGGTAGAACCAGTACTATACACATCCCGCCATCCGTAAGAATCAACACTTCCTCACAAGTCGAGCTCCCAGTGGGATTCGAACCCGCAGCGGTGAGAGGCAAAGGTTTACAACGCAACGTCGTTAACCATTTGGCCACGGATTGGTCTCAAAACTACATATATATTTGGTTTAAAGCTTAAGAATTGACTTTTTTTTCCGCATCATTTGTAATATTTTAGAGGCTGACAATGTCACATAGTAATATTGCTAATAATTATATAGTGTTCGTGTCATTTACGGTCATGACTACCCAGGCGAAATGAAGACCATGGTCTACCATGGTCACCACGTTTTTTGATTGCCGACCATGAACTATCATGATCAATCATCAAATACCATCAAATACCATGGTTAGAGACCATGGTCGACCACAGTCGAACATGGTCAAATTCGAAGAGGATGGTTGACCATGGTCGACCATGGTCAAGATTTGAAAGACCATGGTCAAATTTGAAGACCATGGTAGACCATGGTAGATCATGGTAGACCATGGTAAAAATTTAATGTTTATCTCATAAAATTGTAGTTCTTATGCACATTCCGACGTATATCCTTTTGAGAATTCTTGTGAATTCAAAATGCAAGGTTAAATTTAGGAGAAGAATTTCAGCTGTACCATCAACAAAAGACATTAAAACTTTGGTTTGACCATTTTAATAGTGGTAAATATATGTTTTCTTGTAGTTTATGTATATGGGAATGAACAAAATATCAAAATAATGTAAAAAAATGTCAAAATAATTCTGTGATTATTACCCCACCCACTTTTCTTAGAAAGAAACTCTGAAAACTAGGTTAAATTTAAGGAAATTTCAAACAACATCTCATCCAAAACCACTTATTCCATTTTAGTGAAATATCATATACACATAGCATGATATACATGTTCATTAGGTTGATCTCTATCAAATTTGTGTTTTTCGTTGTCAAATAATCAAAATGGCCGCCAGATTTGAAGATGATGGTAGACCATGGTCGACCATGGTAGGCAATGGTCAAGATTTAATGTATATCTCATTTGAGAATTCTTGTGAATTCAAAATGCAAGGTTAAATTAAGGGAGATGAATTTCATCTGTACCATCAACAAATTTAAGACATTTAAACTTTGGTTTGACCATTTTTACAAGTGGTAAATATATATTTTCTAGTAGTTTATACATATGGGAATGTACAAAATATCAAAATAATGTAAAAAAATGTCAAAATAATTCTGTGATTATTACCCCACCCACTTTTCTTAGAAAGAAACTCTGAAATGGGGTACTACAAACTAGGTTAAATTTAAGGAAATTCCAATTTCATCCAAAACCACTTATTCCATTCTAGTGAAATATCATATATATATTTCTTGGGTTAGCTACCATGGTAGTTCATGGTTTACCATGGTAGTTCATGGTCAGCCATGGTAGTTCATGGTCAACCATGGTAGTTCATGGTTTACTATGGTAGTTCATGGTCAGCCATTGTAGTTCATGGTCAACCATGGTAGTTCATGGTCTACCATGGTAGTTCATGATCTACCATGGTAGTTCATGGTCAGGAGACCATGGTAGACCATGTTTTGGTAAATGGCACTTGATGGTCAATGACCATGGTCTCTGACCATGGTAGTTCATGGTATCTGACCATAGTAGACCATGGTCAGAGACCATGAACTACCATGTTGACCATGGTAAGAGACCATGAACTACCATGGTCAGAGACCATGGTCATTGACCATCAAGTGCCGTTTACCAAAACATGGTCTACCATGGTCAACCATGGTCTACTGACCATGAACTACCATGGTAGTTCATGGTTTTAAACCGTTCATTTCGCCTGGGCAAGCGTTAAACCCAAGTGTTTGTGGTGTTCAACAAAGTTAACTTGCATATTATTAAAAGTCAACGAGGGCTTTTGTATATTTCTTTTGAGAGTAAAAATAATAGCTTCAGTTTTAGTTGGGCCCCGTGTGGTTCCCGGGGGCCCCCATTTGGTCACGGGGCAAAGAATAGGGCCACTGCAGATCCCTTTGGAGGGGTAGGCAGAGGGGTAGAATCCCCCCAAATTCATGTTCATTTTATCATTTTTTGTTCATGTTCATTAAAGGTCTTCATCATGATCCCTGCATTGTTTCAGGTGCTATCTCGCTCGCATCAAAAGAGCAGTGGCAGAAAAACAATAACGTGGCTCCAGCGTAAATGGAGTTTCTACGATGGAATATGCAGCAACTCTGCAGTTCAGGGTGAGAAGGTTCTAGGCCCATTTTCCATATTTTATCACGATGTATATGGAAGATGAGCCTGGCATGTTCATGCCTGTTAGGCGCCATATAACCTTTTCATGTGTTGGTGCACCTTAAAACCCCAATTCAATTCAATTCAGTTTTAGTTGGAGTAAAATCAACAAGCCACTGTTTAGACCAAGCAGCTATAATATTAAGATCGTGATTTAAGATTCCCTCAAGTTCTGCAATATTAGACGAAGTACTTGCAAGGGATGTATCATTTGCAAAAATACGAGTTATACTAAGAAGAATGTCAGCAATGTCGTGGATATATATAAGAAACAATAATGGACCCAAGACTGACCCTTGAGGGACATCAGCAGTGATGTCCTTTAAAAGGTTCGAGTAACTAAAACCGATTAATATCTTTTGGGTATGTTCTGTTAAATAACTTTCGATCTATTTTGGCATATTGCCATTTATACCATTTTGTCTGAGCTTAAAAGGTATATCATGAGTTATAAATTATATTAAAAATAGTTTCCTGAAACTCAAATGGTACATGTATACTCCACCAGTATATTTTGTAGTAGATGTTTTAAAGCTACAAAGTCATTTGTATTTAAAGAAGTCCACAATTAATTTTGTTCAGTTAAACTATTGTATAAGTATATCCATGTACTCAAATTGTTTACAAGAAGAACAGCTTCTACAATTGCGTAATACTGTATTATCTCCACATTCAGAACATACAACTTCTCTAGGCAAGTCTTATGGTGATAACCTGAGCAAGTTACAGACACAGTTCAGGAAGGACAGTTTAAGGTGTAAGTATGGACAACTCCCGGGTATCTAAGGTGGCAGAGGAAGGGACATTTAATTTGAAGATTTTAAATATATTCATAAAAATATTGTTTTAGGGGACCAACTAACTTTAAAATCTGGTATATGGGTGGTTATTTTTGTTTATATATATTCAGGTTTTAATATGGTTCTCTTTCTAGATTCTAGGTCAAATTGCAACTGTAAGGAGTCGTATGTCATCGCTTATTTACATTAACAGTAAATGGTGTAGCCATTTCCAACTGTCCCTGGGTTTGAGCCCCTTTTTGGTTGCATTTTTTTCTGTTCATTAGAATCTTGAAAGATGTGACACTCTACACTGCAGGGCAATAAGAACCCTGGAATTTCAAGGAAAATAAAAATAAATATTAAAGGTCATCTGCCCGAATATATTCACTTGCTGCCATTAGAGGGCCTCAGGGAAGATTATAAGAATCTTTCATGGGTATCCGGTGAAGATAGGGAATTCCAACCCGAGGTATAACTGTTTTTATCAGAGATGAGGCTTTTCTGAGGTTCCGATTAAAACAGTTATACCGAGGGTTAGAATTTCCCTATCTGAACCGGGTACCTATGATAGATTCTTTTTCTTGCATACCATTTACATTCTACACGTTGGCGTCTCGAACTACTAACGTTTTGCATGTTTATTTACACAATGACATCATGCAACTCTCATTGTTGATATCAGCGCGTGACTTTTATATTCCCCCACGTAAACACATACCATGCCAGTATTTAATCATGTTTATATTAAAAGAAACTAACTTTAAAAATTGTTTTCTTTACAGTATCAAAGTTAGAAAGTGTGGAATGGAGAGTGGATTATATAATTAGCTCTAGTGAATTGAAGGTAATAACCCCGATATAGAGTTTATTCAAACGTTAGTGTCGTTTATCATATTTACCTGTATATTGAAATAATTCAGGAGAGATCCGGAGTGTATATGTTTTAATAAATGAGCATCAGTTACTATGTGAAAACAAAAGTCAACTAGTACTCCGAGTGTCCGATTAATTATGCCCCCCTTCCCAAAGCGGGGGCCTATTGCTTTGCACATGTCTGTCGGTCGGTCCATCCAGAAATCTTCTTGTCTTTGCGAGAACTCAAGAACAGCTGGCACTACAAACTCGAAACTTGGCAGGAATGTTTGTGTTATGGTGTAGTTGTGCACCTCCCCTTTTGGGTAGATTCGCATGAGAATTGTGGTTGCCAGGTTAACAAAACATTTAAAAAATGTCGGTCGGTCGATCCATCCCAAAATCTTGTCTGCGAAAACTCGAAACTTGGCAGGAATGTTTGTGTCATGGTCTAGTTGTGCACCTCCCATTTTGGGTAGATTGGCTTAAAAAATGTGGATGCCATGGTAACAAAACATGTAAAAAACCACTAAAAATCGCCTGTCTTCGCGCTAACTCCAAAACAGCTTGAACTACAAACTCGAAACTCGGCAGAAATGTTTGTGTCATGGTGTAGTTGTGCACCTCCCCTTTTGGGTAGATTTGGATAAGAAATGTGGTTGCCGTGGTAACAAAAGTTGTAAAAAATCACTAAAAATCTCTTTTCTTCGTGATAACTCGAGAACGAACAGCTGGCACTACAAACCCAAAACTCGGCAGGAATACTTGTCTCATGGTCTAGTTGTGCACCTCCCCTTTTGGGTAGATTCGCTTAAGAAATGTGGTTGCCATGGTAACAAAACTTGTAAAAAATCACTAAAAATCGCTTGTCTTCGTGATAACTCGAGAACAGCTAGCACTACAAATGCCAATCTTGGCAAGAATGTTTGTCTCATGGTGCACATGTCCTTTTGGGTAGATTTGCCTAGGAAATGTGGTTGCCATGGTAACAAAACTTGTAAAAAAAAATCACTAAAAATTGCTTGTTATTTTTAGCTCTACTGATCAGAGATCAGCAGAGCTTATGCCGTGGTGCGGCGTCCGTCGTCCGTCTGTCCGTAAACTTTTATTTGTAGCGACTTCACAGCTGAAACTACTGGATGGATATTCATGAAACTTTACAGAAATGTTGCCCATGAAGTCTGGTTGATCCTAGCAAAAATTCATGTTGATGTGAAATCCAAGATGGCCGCCAAAGCTAAAAATAGAGTTTTAAAATACAAGTTTGTAGCGACTTCTTCTTGAAAACTATAAGTGATATTGATATGGGACTTTTTCTAAAATGATCAGCATGACATGATGTTGATCCTAGTCAAAAATCGTTTTGATTCAACGTTAAACATGGCTGCCAGCGGCCATCTTTGTTTACATAGAGTTATATAGTAAAAACTTGTAGCGACTACTTCTCTGAAACTACTTGGCGGATTGTCATGAAACTTTACAGGAATGTTGCTCTTGATGTCTAATTGATCCTAGAAAAATTTCAGGTCGGCCGGAAATTCAAGATGGCCGTCACAGCTAAAAATATATTTTTAAAAAATAAGTTTGTAGCGACTACTTCTTGAAAACTATAAGTGATATTGATATGGGACTTTTTCTAAAATGATCAGCATTACATGATGTTGATCCTAGTCAAAAATCGTTTTGATTCAACGTTAAACATGGCTGCCAGCGGCCATCTTTGTTTACATAGAGTTATATAGTAAAAACTTGTAGCGACTACTCCTCTGAAACTACTTGGCGGATTGTCATGAAACTTTACAGGAATGTTGCTCTTGATGTCTAATTGATCCTATCAAAATTTCAGGTCGGCCGGAAATTCAAGATGGCCGTCACAGCTAAAAATAGATTTTTAAAAAATAAGTTCGTAGCGACTACTTCTTGAAAACTATAAGTGATATTGATATGGGACTTTTTCTAAAATGATCAGCATGACATGATGTAGATCCTTGTGGAAAATTATTTTGATTCGACGTTAAACATGGCTGCCAGTGGCCATCTTTGGTTGCATAGAGTTATATAGTAAAAACTTGTAGCGACTACTTCTCTGAAACTACTTGACGGATGTTCATGAAACTTCACAGGAATGTTGCTCTTGATGTCTAGTTGATCCTCGAAAAATTTCAGGTCGGCCGGAAATTCAAGATGGCCGCCACAGCTAAAAATAGATTTAAAATAAATAAGTTTGTAGCGACTACTTCTTCAAAACAATAAGAGATATTGATATGGGACTTTTTCTAAAATGATCAGTATGACATGATGTTGGTCCTTGTCGAAAATCGTTTTGATTTGACCTTAAACATGGCTGCTTTGTTTACATAGAGTTATATAATGAAAACTTGTAGCGACTACTTCTTTGAAACTACCTGACGGATTTTCATGAACATTCACAGGAATGTTGCTCTTAATGTCTTATTGATCTTAGCAAAATTTCAGGTCGGCCGGAAATTCAAGATGGCCGCCACGGTTAAAAATAGATTTTCAAAAAACAAGTCTGTAGCGACTACTTCCTGAAATCAAAATCAATCAGTAGAGCTTCAAGGTCATTGACCTCTTGTTTAAAACTATTTTGGTTCAATTTTTTAAATATTTTTTTTTATTTATTTTTAGCTCTGCTGGCCAAAGCAGAGCTTATTGTCCGTCGTCCGTCTGTCTGTTAACTTTTGCCTTGTGAACTCTCTAGGGCCTTCATTATTAATCGAATCTTTACGAAACTTTGCCAGTGTCTTTATATCAATGAAAGCTCGGACAAGTTCGAAAACCAGCCGGATCGGATAAATTTCACCAGAGTTATGGCCCTTGTTTTTCTGAAAAATGCCATTTTCTGCCTTGCGAACACTCTAGCACATTCATTTATTATTTGATCTTTACCAAACTTGCACAGATTCAGTAACACCGAAGTTATGGCCCTTGTTTTTTTCTGAAAAATGCTATTTTCTGCCTTGTGAACACTCTAGGGCCTTCAGTATTAATTGGACCTTTACTTAACGTTGCCAGTGTATTTATATCAATGAAAGCTCGGACAAGTTTGAAAACCGGCAGGATCGAAATAATTTCACCGGAGTTATGGCTCTTCTTTTGCTGAAAAATGCCATATTAAGCCTTGTGAACACTCTAGCACCTTCATTTATTATTTGATCTTTACCAAACTTGCACAGATTGTTATATCAATGAAAGCTCGGACAAGTTCGAAAACCAGCTAGATCGGACCATTAACAGCGGAGTTATTGCCCTTGATTTAGTTAAAAATGCTATATTTTGCCTCGTTAAGACGATAGGGCATCTTTCATCCAATCTTTACCAAACTTTACCAGATTGTTTATATAAATGAAAGCTCGGACAAACCAACTAGATCGGACCATTAACAGCAGAGTTAAGGCCCTTGATTTAGTTAAAATGCTATATTTTGACTTGTTAAGACGGCAGGGCCTTTATCTTTCATTCGATCTTTACCAAACTTTACCAGATTGGTTATATAAATGAAAGCTCGGACAATTTCGAAGACCAGCCAGATCAGACCAGTAACAGCGGAGTTATGGCCCTTGATTTAGTTTAAAATGCTATATTTTGCCTCGTTAATTCGATAGGGCCTTCATCTTTCATCTGATCTTTACAAAACTTTACCTGATTGTTTATATTAATGACAGCTCAGACATTTTCGAAAAACAGCCAGATCGGACCAGTAACAGATGAGTTATGGCCCTTGATTTAGTTAAAAATGTATATTTTGCCTCGTTAAGATGATAGGGCCTTCATTTTTCATGCGATATTTATGAAACTTTGATTGTTAATATCAATGAAAGCTTGGTCAAGTTCGAAAACCAGCCAGATCGGACCAGTAACAGTGGAGTTATGGCCCTTGATTTAGTTAAAAATCCTATATTTTGCCTCGTTAAGACGATAGGGCCTTCATCTTTCATCCGATCTTTAAGAAACTTTACCAGATTGTTAATATCAATGAAAGCTTGGACAAGTTCGAAAACCATCCAGATTGGACCATTTACATCGGAGTCATGGCCCTTGATTTTCTGAAATATGCTATATCTTGGCCTCATTAAGACGAAAGGGCCTTCATTTGGCCGGATTTCATTGAAACTATGCAGGGATGATCAGTACCAAGCCTAGTTGTACATAGTCACTGTGTTCCAGTTGAATGATTTTGGCGGAGTTATAGCCCTTTAAAGGTTTTAATACACAAACTTTGTTCTGACTAGTTCTCCTGAACCCCTGGCAGGATTAAATGAAACTTTTTAGGGATGATCGATTCTATGTCTAGTTGTGCAAATCATCGCTGTGTTCCAGTTGAATGGTTTTTGGCTGAGTTATGGCCCTTTAAAGGTTTTAATACACAAACTTTGTTCTGACTAGTTCTCCTGAACCCCTGGCCGGATTTAAACGAAGCATTTTAGGGATGATCGATTCCATGTCTAGTTGTGCAAATCATTGCCGTATTCCGGTTAAATTATTTTTTTGGCAGAATTATGACCCTTTAAAGGTTTTAATACACAAACTTTGTCTGATCTACTTTTCCTGAACCCCTCGCCAGGTTTCAATGAAACTTTGCAGGGATGATCAGCACCAAGCCTAGTTGTGCATATCATCGTCACGTTCCGGTTTACAGATATTTGGCAGAGTTATGGCCCTTTAAAGGATTTTGATACCACAATTTTTTTCCGGGCTAGTTCTCCTGAACCCCTGGCTGGATATAGACGAAACTTGACAAGGATGATCAGTATCAAGCCTAGTTGTGCAGATCATCGCCATATTTCGGATGAATGATTTTTGACAGAGTTGTGACCCTTTAAATGTTTTAGTACACAAGCTTTGTCCAGATTAGTCTCTTCTGAATTCTTTGCCAGATTTCAGCGAATTGAATTGAATGTTGTTTAACGGCTCATCAACACAGTATAGGTTATTTAGAGCCGCCCCAGAGAGAGGGGAAGGATACATAGGAATCCGGGAACCTGCCCTACTCTTATTATCGAATAGATTCCTATGGTTCTTTAATGTGCTCGGAGGATAGACCGAAACACGGGACCGCCCGGTTTACGTCCCCATCCGACGGACGAGGCTAAGGTAAAGTGTCTTGCCCAAGAACACACCGACGGAACTCAGTGGCACCACGTAGGATTGAACCCGGGGCCTTATCTTGGCGAGAATGATCAGTACTAAGCCTAGTTGCACCTGTCATTGCCATGTTCTGGTTGAATGATTTTTGAAAGACTTATGGCCCCTTATTGATAAACTTTATCTTGAGCCAGTAGAGCGTCCACAGGCCCTCTTGGGCCTCTTGTTCATTTATTTCTTTAATTTTTATTTTATTTTTTTTAATTTGTTTTAATTTATTTTTAAATTTGTTTAATTATATATTTTTTTTATCTTTTTTTATTTTTTATTTTTTTTCCCCCCATTGTTGGATCAGTTTTACATAGAGTTATAGGGAAGAACTTCAAAAATCTTCTCTGAAACTACAAGAGATAAAGGTTTAATTTTATTTAATATCAGCTTTTGGATCCTCTACCAAGTTTGTTCAAATGGTGAACCTGGGGTCAAATTTGGGCCCCGTCTACTGGGGTATCCAGTAGAACGATACAGGCACTCTTGGGCCTATTGTTTTTAATATTCAAGTATGTTGTGATGTTTCTATATTTAAACCTAAATAACAATATTAATTTAAAATTATTTTCTAAATTTCCTCCCTTTATTGAATGAATATTAAGATTAAATTTGATTCTAATTAAAAAAAATACATTCATGATTTATTTTCACTCTTTTAAACTCAAACTATTGAATACTTTTGACATATGGGATACATTATTTTGATGAAGAATATGCAAATTAAGCACCCCATGTGAAAGCTAAATGTAAAATACCTACATATATATAAGGATAACTGCCAATGATACACTATGTATATGTGAAAACTCACTAAATATTGATTGGCTTCCATAACTCAAAAACAGCTGCCACTCAAAACTTGGCAGTCATGTTTGGGTCATGGTTGTTAAACGAGGCCATATATGTTTTACAAACATCTCTTGTTACCTATGTGTCATGTTTCAAAATCAAGTTGCATATGATTTAATCCAAGATTTTGCACTTCACTAAATATGGTCAGCAAATTTGTTGATGTCTTTCTGAGTTAGGAATATTAATTTTGATTATTGTTCTATAAAACTCTTATCTTTAACCAACAGAAATAACGCCACATGTCATGAAGAAATTGTTTCACCAATCTATTAAATATCTTGTTTTGAGAAATTACTAAGTAGTTCACCTCAGATGGTGGTCATTTATGGTATCTACCAACTTTCGTCTTATAAGGTGATAAAAAACATATCAAAATCTCCTCTCGTAAAGCATAGAAAGATTAGGGTTATTCTTCAACAAAAAAAAGAAGAAGGATCATTAAAAACACCTTGACCTACAAAGTACAGTTGAAGATTTAGTCATTCTGTAGTACCGGTATATTCTTGCAATAATTCTTGATTTAACAACTTCACAAAATATGGCCATGAACTGTGGCTGTTTACAAGCTATGTTGTATTTTTGTGGTAGGGAGTTATTGACGTTGAATGGGTGTTTGTTGTACAGGGTACCTTATTACAGTAGCGTGCCACCCACAATTACAGAACAGATATATATACCCATATACCTAAATGTGCTCTAGATGGCTTTAGTAGATATACTAGGCTTATATTCACATTAATATCAGAGAGAGTTGTCATATGAGTTACGTAGTAGATATACTAGGCTTATATTCACATTAATATCAGAGAGAGTTGTCATATGAGATACGTAGTAGTATACTAGGCTTATATTCACATTAATATCAGAGAGAGTTGTCATATGAGATACGTAGTAGTATACTAGGCTTATATTCACATTAATATCAGAGAGAGTTGTCATATGAGTTACGTAATAGTATCTAGAAGTATATATGAAATCAACTTTGGAATCAGATTACGAACTTGACCTTTGAGGTACTTGTTGAGAGTTCTGAAAAACTGTCAAGGGCGAAAGAATGATCAAAATCGTGTTATAAACAAAGAAGATATGATCATCTGATAGATGGGCCTAAGAAACCGATGGTTTATATCTGGCATCGACAACAGTATAAATTTGAAGATTCATTTTGAGAACTATCACAGTTTTGAACTATTATTTATGGAATATTTATAAATATAAACTGATTTATAGGGGGAAAACCACTGCAAAGGTATGAAAGTAAAATATACTAAAGTACTGTAATGCATTAGATTACCAGTAAAGGATTTTGCAGTCATTTGCAGTGATTTTCATTGCTTTAAACGATATTAACCAATTTATAATATATGATAATTTAGAACTATGACATCATATTTCTCAAAGTGGTGGCTCCCATATCGGTTTTAGAACAACCTTCAAATGCTCATATCTTCTTTGTTGATTTTGATAATTTTTACACCGTTTTCAAAGTTTTTCAGAACTCTCAATAACAAAGATTGTTCGGCTGTTCCCTTTAATTGAATATACATGAAATGTGACCTTTAAATTGTGGCCTTGACCTAAAAGCAAATAGTAATTTGTTATACCCAGCATATTATGCTGTCAGTATAATTGGTTCAAGGTTATTAAATGATATCACTTAGGCTCAGTTTCAAGTCACAGATAGGACATTAGATCCCAGTGAGATTGCTTTATCCCCAAAACTTTTGGGAAGACAAGTTTGAGAGATAAAAAGGCCCAAATTAAGTCATTTCACATTGAACATTTTAACATTAACATTTTGAGATGTACTTCTGTTAAGGATTTTATTCGGCTGAAACTTTGGAATGCAGACGATTTGCATTGAACAAAATGATGTGATCTCTGTTATTACTTTACAGGACATTAATGATGTGATCTCTGTTGTTACTTTTACAGGACATTAATGAGCCAAGTGTACAACTGTGATCTCTGTTGTTACTATAACAGGACATTAATGATGTGATCTCTGTTGTTACTTTTACAGGACATTAATGAGCCAAGTGTACAACTGATCCCTGTTGTTACTTTTACAGGACATTAATGAGCCAAGTGTACAACTGTGATCTCTGTTGTTACTTTTACAGGACATTAATGAGCCAAGTGTACAACTGTGATCTCTGTTGTTACTTTTACAGGACATTAATGAGCCAAGTGTACAACTGTGATCTCTGTTGTTACTTTTACAGGACATTAATGATGCGATATCTGTTGTTACTTTTACAGGACATTAATGAGCCAAGTGTACAACTGTGATCTCTGTTGTTACTTTACAGGACATTAATGAGCCAAGTGTACAACTGTGATCTCTGTTGTTACTTTTACAGGACATTAATGAGCCAAGTGTACAACTGTGATCTCTGTTGTTACTTTACAGGACATTAATGAGCCAAGTGTACAACTGTGATCTCTGTTGTTACTTTTACAGGACATTAATGAGCCAAGTGTACAACTGTGATCTCTGTTGGTACTATTAAAGGACATTAATGATGTGATCTCTGTTGTTACTTTTACAGGACATTAATGAGCCAAGTGTACAACTGTGCTCTCTGTTGTTACTTTTACAGGACATTTATGATGTGATCTCTGTTGTTACTTTTACAGGACATTAATGAGCCAAGTGTACAACTGTGATCTATGTTGTTACTTTTACAGGACATTTATGATGTGATCTCTGTTGTTACTTTTACAGGACATTAATGAGCCAAGTGTACAACTGTGATCTATGTTGTTACTTTTACGGGACATTAATGAGCCAAATGTACAACTGTGATCTCTGTTGTTACTTTTATAGGACATTAATGAGCCAAGTGTACAACTGTGATCTCTGTTGTTACTTTTACAGGACATTAATGAGCCAAGTGTACAACTGTGATCTCTGTTGTTACTATTACAGGACATTAATGATGTGATCTCTGTTGTTACTTTTACAGGACATGAATGAGCCAAGTGTACAACTGTGATCTCTGTTGTTACTTTTACAGGACATCAATGAGCCAAGTGTACAACTGTGATCTCTGTTGTTACTTTTACAGGACATTAATGAGCCAAGTGTACAACTGTCATCTCTGTTGTCACTTTTACAGGACATTAATGATGTGATCTCTGTTGTTACTTTTACAGGACATTAATGAGCCAAATGTACAACTGTGATCTCTGTTGTTACTATTAGAGGACATTAATGATGTGATCTCTGTTGTTACTTTTACAGGACATTAATGAGCCAAGTGTACAACTGTGATCTCTGTTGTTACTTTTACAGGACATTAATGAGCCAAGTGTACAACTGTGATCTCAGTTGTTACTTTTACAGGACATTAATGAGCCAAGTGTACAACTGTGAATTATGTTGTTACTTTTACAGGACATTAATGATGTGATCTCTGTTGTTACTTTTACAGGACATTAATGATGTGATCTCTGTTGTTACTTTTACAGGACATTAATGATGTGATCTCTGTTGTTACTTTTACAGGACATTAATGAGCCAAGTGTACAACTGAGAATGAAGGTGAAGCCAGCAGAGGGTGGGGATGTTAAACCTGTATCATTCAATGTGTCTGCAGATAAATTCAGAGTAATGTTAAACGGTCAGTATATATAACGTATGTTCTGTAGAAAGCTAGACATCAATAACATATTACTCTTAATGATGCTGGGGTCTGTTACTCTGGTTCATATTGGACCCTTTTACCATTACGATGAGTTATAAAGGAACGTCTTAAAACAATCTTCTCTGAAACTACGTGTGTTAGAGATCTAAAATTGTACATGTACCATCATGCAACCATTAAGTTCAAGTTTGTTCAAATCGATAATTGGTCCCACCCCAGGTGTCACATGTATTACATAGACTTATATAAGAAAACGCCTTACATGATTATACACTTACCGAGCATGAACAGACAGATACAACCATCCAACTAGCATCATCCTGGGGTCTGTCCCTCATTAATTGGAAACTGTTGAGATCCCCACCATATAATCATAAACACACTAACTGAGCATGAACAGACAGATACAATCATCCATCTAGCATCGTCCTGGGGTCTGTCCCTCATTAATTGGAAACTGTTGAGATCCCCACCATATAATCATATACACACTTACTGAGCATTAACAAACATATACAACCATCCAACTAGCATCGTCCTGGGGTCTGTCCCTCATTAATTGGAAACTGTTGGGATCCCCACCATATAATCATAAACACACTTACTGAGCATGAACAGACAGATACAATCATCCAACTAGCATTGTCCTGAGGTGTCCCTCATTAATTGGAAACTGTTGAGATCCCCACCATATACACACTTACGGAGCATGAACAAACAGATACAAACATCCAACTAGCATTGTCCTGAGGTGTCCCTCATTAATTGGAAACTGTTGAGATCCCCACCATATACACACTTACTGAGCATGAACAAACAGATACAAACATCCAACTAGCATTGTCCTGAGGTGTCCCTCATTAATTGGAAACTGTTGAGATCCCCACCATATAACCATATACACACTGAGTATGAACAGACATACAAACATCCAACCAGCATGGGTCTCGGGATCTATCCCCACCACTCGGAACATACTTCCTGAGCCATAACTTGGAAATGGTTGAGATCCCCACATTGTAACCATATATATATTTACTTGGCCTGAACACTTTAAGGCAGGCGAGAGAATTTGCAATGTCATGCCATTGACTGCTTGATCACATTCTGTTATGAAATTATAAGCTTGTTTGACAATATTTTCATCTTTGCGAAGATCATCAGTTGAGCGATATAGAACCATTTTGGTCCTCTTGTTTGTATAAATGGTTAAGTATTGGAGAGATGTGCATGTATCATGCTTAAGCTTATACTATAGTTAGTGGTGTTTGGTTGTCAGTAAACCTAATTGTTGTATAATCAGAATGTCATTGTGGTCAATAATACATTACTGAACAAGTTTTGTAAGGCTGTGTTCCCAGATAAACTTTCTGTGACAGGGGATGCTGGAAGTTATGTATTGTCTCAAATAACTGTAGTTAATATCAATAAAATGGATGAACTTGGGTTATTTTTATGAACCCATTTTCAATTAAACACAATGTCTTTTCAAGGTGTGTAAATTAAAATTTCATGGATCAGAAAGGCACATTTTGCATTGACATTTGAATTTGACTGATCAGTTTAGTCTATTTCTTACCATTGTTTGAATGTTGGCCAAGCGCCCCAAATAATAGCTAACTAATGTAAAACATGATATATGTATAAAATAATTATATTGCTCGTTTTATTTTTCAGAATTAAAACAAGCTAGTTCAGCAATGGATAACCTGGCAACATCTTGAAGATATATATGAAGTATTTAGTACAGTAGCAATTAACACTGTTGAATATATTGATAACAGGCGATAATCAGGACTTCAGTCACTGAATGACAGGTTTAAAGTGTTGCATATAAAGATAGGTTATTCATTTTGAAAAATGAATGCACAAAAAGTCAACTGGTTGTATGCATTTTCACAATTTTTTATCATTGTATAACTCTACACTGATATATACTTCTGTTCAGTAGTGTTCAAAGAGACACATTGCAATCTTGATTTCCCCCCCCAAAAAATCGAAGCATCCCGTTACTTTTTCTACACAACTTCTACATAACTTCAAACTTCATAATTGCAATTCTCTATTATTGTAAATGAATCCCAGCACACTGTATTGTTTTTGCATATTAACGGTTGATTATATTCCACCAGTAGTATAAACTAATGGAAGAATAATGAAAAACAAAAATATACATGTATAATATATATATATACTGAAAGAAATAAGTTTAGCACATAAATAACATGGTAAATCCCATTGAGCAGAGTCAAGGCTATGTGCTTCAGCCGCCATTAACAATATAATTAACATAATTAACAAGTAAATGCAGAACATTATTTTTAAACAATATCTGCAAAAAAAGTAACAACATGTTTTAATTTACCTGCTTTACAGAAATTATAATTTCATTCTTATTTCAATATAAAGGGAGATAATTTAAAACTTTGGTTCGTAATTTCACCATATCAACAAGGTTAATGTCAATTGTTTTTGCGTTTTTTATCACTCAAACCCAGAATAGTTATTTTTTATAAAGTTGAACCCTGTTCTTGATAATATTCTTATTTTTAATTAATAAATGGGAGATAACTCTGATACTTACTTTGAATCACACATAATAAGTGAAAAACAAGAACACCTTCTGACATGCCCAAGTTATCAAATGCTTCACATTATAAAATAAACATTCAGTTTCTTTAAGGTAGATATGCAAAAGACCGTGCTGAACTTATTTCTTTCAGTATATGTAAGTAGCTTTACAGTGAAAATGTTAGTTTATGAATAAATCGTTGTGTGCTAATTTCAATGCTTAATAAACACTTCAAGATTGCCATGTGCCACTTTAACAATTGTGATATAGGCAACATCCTACATAACATCTATTTGTTTTGGAAGTATTTGCAAACCATTAAACATGCATAGTTTGAAAGCAGAAGTTGACACAATTTCACAACCCAAATATTGAGTGTTTGATGCAAGCAATTTCAACCAATGATTGTCAACTTATGAAGTAGTAAATAAAACACTTTGTCATGTATCATGTTATATTTAAGAAATGGAACAGCGTTTACTGTGAATTATCGTTTAATATATCACGGTTTGGAGTTCAATTGTAAACAATAATTTATTGTTTACAATTGAACGACAAACCGTGATATATTATAGATAATTCACCGTAAACGATGTTCTATTTCTATTCTAATACCCCTAAAATGTAAAAATAACGCACACATCTGAAATATTTTGCATTGCTTTGCTTATTCTTCTAACGTTGCATACGTTACAATGCGCAATGCTTATTCTCCTAACGTTGCAAAAATTACAGTGATATATCGTTCAATATAACGAGATATTTTAAACTAGGCTATATAGTGCGGGTGTATTAGAATAAAGTTTAAACATAAGTGCAATATTATTTTTGTAATAAAAATGTGATTTAAATGGTTGTTTTGTAGTGGTGGAATACCCCCAATGAACAGCAACATATGTAAAGCATATTTCCTTTGCCTTTAAAAAAGGTGTTGCATTCGTCTTGAGGTTTATATGTCCCGGTGCATATTCTCAATTAATTTAAACATTAACTTAATGAATAGTTATACCCTCCCACCAACACCACCGAAAATGAAGTGTGCGTGGGGAGGGGAGAATACTAGATTGAGCCGTCAGTCCATCAGCCGTCAGTCTTCGCAAATCATTTTGTCTATGGTCTCGTTTATCTTTAAGTGGATTGGTTTCAGAAATGGGCATGGTGACCTAACATGATATGAGGAAGCTCATAAAAAAAATCATTATTTTTGATCAGTTACGGACCTAATTAGGCTTAAGTCGTTCTCAGATTCAAATGACTCTCACGTGCATACCTTTTGTGTGACTAACTCCAGAGTTCCTAATGTGCTCAATATATATATCAATATTCAAGGAAATTGATTCACTTTGGCATGTCCAATACAAGTATGTGTAAAGGTCGAATGTAGCATTCAAGGACCACAGTCAATCAAAACCATGCATAGAAACAATTACAAAGATACTCTCAATTTCATTTTGAGTTAAGCCATTTTTCATAAATCTTTAACCTGCAGTCTAACCTAGCATAACTTTACAAAATATTGACCTATGGTCATGAACATTTATACAATTCTTCATTATGAATTATCCAATGCAGATTTATGCCCCTATTCATAAACTTACACTTTAAAAACTCTGCTCCATAATTCATGAAGGATTGCACCCCTGTCTTTAAACTTTATGTTAGATTGTCCTTTCTGAAATACGCACATGGCAGGTGACACAAGTGTTAGTTTAAACATATTTATTTTACATCGATTGCGAAACAAGTTCTTGCAACTTAGATCTCGATGGCTTCCTGGGTAGAACCAGTACTAAGCAATGTGGATTAATTATCTTGGCTCAAGGATAAAAAACGTGGCCGCGGAGAGGATCGAACCCACGACCTCTCGATCTAGAAGTTTGGCGCTCTACCACTTGACCACACACTCCACAAGTGTTCCATGGAACACCCTTCTAGTTCTAAAACAGCACATGTATTTATCCTTAATTGTGTTACGAATTCAAATATCATAGGTTTCGTATACACGTTACCCCTCACGAATGGCTCCCCTTGGGGTAAAGCAACTCAACTTGCAGGTAAACATTGCAATTTAAACATGTTCATCAAATATCCTAAATTAACTGGTTGTTTGAAATCCGGTACACAGTAAATATGTACATGAAAAAGTGTTAATCATAGGGAGGTTAATACTGATTCCAATCTTACGACACTTATTCAACATGGTAGTGTAACTGGTACTGTGTCGCTGTAATGTCATGAAACACCACCTTCTGTTCTTCAAACTTCCGTTTGATGTGTCACATAAGTCAAAAGGATTAAATAAAAAAAATAATAATAGTAATAGCATTGCAACACCAACTGTGAAAAACAAAATGGGTTTGCCTTACTTCTTTGTACACTAGATTCCAATCAAGTTCAACAAAATTGGCATCATCAAAGTCAGCATAAAGGGGCTTGTATAAGCATGTGTTGCGCTATTCATGTGGAAAATATTAATGCCATTTTTGTTTGTGTTGTGGTGCAGACGAAAGTCAATAGGAGTGGTAGAAGATATCGTGGTGTCTCGCGAGTGGTTGCCAGACGCTGAAGGTACAGGTGCACCTTGCTGCACAGTGTCGTATATCGCGGTCAGGAGGGGATAGCGTCCCTGCTTGCAGAATCTGCCTGTAAAGTCATCCAGATCCAATGACCAGAACATAGTACCAGCTAGCTTCTTACTATACGCATATTGTACCTGTAATAATAAAATATTATTTTTTTATGTGTGTTTTTGAAATTTCGTTATTGAAATATACCAAAACCAACTAACAAGATAGTTAGCGCCGCCCCTTCTTGATGAAACTTCTATTTCACCATCATGAAACTTCTATTTCACCATCATATTCCCAGAGCTTCAAAAAGGGTGATACATCCTCCAAGTGACCCATTTATACAGTGGTGTATTATAGAACTTGTACAATTTCTATATAATTTAATTAATATGTCAACATATACTGAACAAAATTAATAAACTAATTTTCTAATTTTAAATATATTTTAGAATATTTGTGTGATAAGTATTTTGTTTTGACCCATAGTTTGTAAAACATTGATTGTTACATCTTTTGAGAGGTACCCTCCATTTATATGAAAACATAAAATGTTCTGATAAAATACATTGAATATTATTTGAAATTCAAGTAACTGTAATTCAGCGTTGTACTTGGTAACCGGTGTGCATGTGCGCTAAAATAGATTTTTTTTTACATAATTTATTTTGTATTCATTTACCGCTCTCGCACTATTTTCCTATATTATGAACAAAGCAAGTTAAAATATTGGTCTAAAAAATATTTAACCAAGAAATTAAACTTAGCTGGATTTCAGCTGTAAATGTGTGTGGTGGCAGTGATTACTGTAACAGAAAGGGGAAGTAACCACTGCGGGGAGTTTGTACTTGAACATATTGTTATTTCTTTAAACTCATTATCTGTGGACTCCTGTCTTTGTTATTCAGGTCGCCCTAGGTTGTGTTCACCCCTTTACCACCTGTCTCATCAACCCTGTTCGCCACATCTTGATGACAACTTACCTTCTCTCTCATACTCCTATGGTTTCCATACCCTAGCCACTGATCTTCTTTTACAGAGTACGCCATCTTCTGTTCATCGTCCCATAGCTCCACAGCACCTATTCTTACCAGTTCACAAACCTGAATGATCCAATTGCGTGTATTATGGTTCATACCCACAGGAAATACATGTGTTGACTTCATTATGTGTAAACTTTGCATACTGCTTCTTGCGGATACATGTGCCACAGTTCAAAGACGCTTTGGGCAGAGTTAATTTAATTAAAAGGATGTGCATAGAACAATAAGCTGCTTTTGCGTGTTCTTTTGCACGAAAACCTGAAAAATCCTGACAATTCTGTTATTTCCTTTGCTGATTTTTTTTTTTTTCGAGCAAAACACAAATCTTCTAAATCCAAATAATGTTGAATGCAAACAATATTGATCACGTTTGACGATTGATACATGTATGTTTATACTGGATGTATTACCCTATAATATGTAGCGCGTCCAAGTTGTTGAAGGTACGGCCCTTTAAACGACCCGTTAACGGCAGCCCCGACGCCGTAGTTCGAAGGGTCAGCCAATCTAAAATAGGTGGCCGACGCAGTCAGTCCCATCACTAGCTTATCCGCAGGAGCCCCACTGGATAACCACCGCTCTATTGCCCACGCCTACAATCACAAATATAAAGGACTAGTGCTGGTTTCTTACAATATAAATATTACATGTATAGAAACACTTTATTCCGAGGCGACGCATAATGCATGATTAAAACCAAAGCGATCATACCAAGACAGTGAAGCAAATACAACTTTTTGCGTTTGAAGTTTGGGGGAGTATGTGTTCTATAATAAGACGGGCGATACTGTTTGTGCTACAAATAAAAAAAAAGGAAGCGTCAATTCTTACGGATGGCGGGATGTATACAGTACTGGTTCTACCCAGAAAAATTGGGTGGTCTGCCTCCCCAACAAAAAATCAACCGTCATATATAACCTTACATGTGTTGAAAATGACGTAAAACACAATACAAACAAACAAAACAAATACAAATAAAAAAACGAGGTTAAAATAACTTTTGGTCCGAGAATGCGAACGCAAAATGAGCTAATAAATGCGAATAATCAGATAACAGCATCATTGAAACGGTCATGAGTGGTAAGACGATTGATAACACGCCATTTTAACTGCACATAAACAATAATTGAATGCAATATTTAGCATTTTTGCGGGCATCATTCCATTTAAAGAGACACATGGTTGTCCAGGTAAGCCGCATAATATCCTACCTGGCTAAGTCTTTGATCAAACAAATGGGTAGACGCCCGAGAATATAACGGCGAAGAGAAACTTGTGACTTTACTCCATCGTCCATGAAAGTCGTATGCCATAACATTTATGAAATCGACCTGACTGAAATGAAGGGAAAACATATTTTGTACACCATTTATTATTGGTAACTGTATTGTATTATATGTGTTTTACAAAATAATCGTATACGGAAAGAGTTTTCACTTGTAGATAACTCCTTCTGATCAATAGAGCATTTCGGCTAACTTTCCAGCCAATGGAGGTTATGCATTTAGCTATTGTCTTAATAGGAGCAGCCATTCTAAATCTAGAGCCCCGGGTGAGCGATGTATGTAACCATCTTGTAAATGAAGGTCGTTTTGGTAACTGTATGCAATTGTTGCAGTTTGTTTGTATAGCTTCGGATCATTTGCTAATTTTGAAACCAATCAGCTACATTTACAGTGTGTAGCTATTGACCAAATGGTAGCATCTGACAACTGAATTTAACCGTCGAGATAAGCAGTGGACCTATTCACGCCCTGGAACCACATGAGGTTTATAGGATACGAAATATTCACGCCCCAGAACCACATGAGGCAGCATAGGATACGAAATATTCACGCCCCGGAACCACATGAGGCAGCATAGGATACGAAATATTCACGCCCTGGAACCACATGAGGCAGCATAGGATACGAAATATTCACGCCCCGGAACCACATGAGGTAGCATAGGATAGGAAATATTCACGCCCTGGAACCACATGAGGCAGCATAGGATACGAAATATTCACGCCCTGGAACCACATGAGGCAGCATAGGATATGAAATATTCACGCCCTGGAACCACATGAGGCAGCATAGGATACGAAATATTCACGCCCCGGAACCACATGAGGCAGCATAGGATACAAAATATTCACGCCCCGGAACCACATGAGGTAGCATAGGATACGAAATATTCACGCCCTGGAACCACATGAGGCAGCATAGGATACGAAATATTCACGCCCTGGAACCACATGAGGCAGCATAGGATACGAAATATTCACACCCCGGAACCACATGAGGCAGCGTAGGATACGAAATATAATCTTTGCCATACGCAAGCAATTTCAATAACATTAGGAACCTAATAAGGGAGCAACTTTAGTAATATTTGTACCAACAGTGGTTACTTCCCTTGAATGGAAACTATCATAGGTCAATGAGAGCCAATGGGAACATGGATCCGGACGAAGGAACGGAGTATAGGAGGAAGGAGCGGCCTAGCTCAATAGGTGAATCTTTTATATGACTCAAAGCTAGACTGTATTGTATTATATGCAATATGACACTAAGCTAGACTGTATTGTATTATATGCAATACGACTCTAAGCTAGACTGTATTGTATTATATGCAATACGACTCTAAGCTAGACTGTATTGTATTATATGCAATACGACTCTAAGCTAGACTGTATTGTATTATATGCAATACGACTCTAAGCTAGACTGTATTGTATTATATGCAATATGACTCTAAGCTAGACTGTATTGTATTATATGCAATATGACTCTAAGCTAGACTGTATTGTATTATATGCAATATGACACTAAGCTAGACTGTATTGTATTATATGCAATACGACTCTAAGCTAGACTGTATTGTATTATATGCAATATGACTCTAAGCTAGACTGTATTGTAGTATATGCAATACGACTCTAAGCTAGACTATTGTATTATATGCAATATGACTCTAAGCTAGACTGTATTGTATTATATGCAATATGACACTAAGCTAGACTGTATTGTATTATATGCAATACGACTCTAAGCTAGACTGTATTGTATTATATGTAATATGACTCTAAGCTAGACTGTATTGTATTATATGCAATACGACTCAAAGCTAGACTGTATTGTATTATATGCAATATGACTCTAAGCTAGACTGTATTGTATTATATGCAATATGACTCTAAGCTAGACTGTATTGTATTATATGCAATATGACTCTAAGCTAGACTGTATTGTATTATATGTAATATGACTCTAAGCTAGACTGTATTGTATTATATGTAATATGACTCTAAGCTAGACTGTATTGTATTATATGCAATATGACTCTAAGCTAGACTGTATTGTATTATATGTAATATGACTCTAAGCTAGACTGTATTGTATTATATGCAATATGACTCTAAGCTAGACTGTATTGTATTATATGTAATATGACTCTAAGCTAGACTGTATTGTATTATATGCAATATGACTCTAAGCTAGACTGTATTGTATTATATGTAATATGACTCTAAGCTAGACACCAATTGAAGCAAATAATTTAAAACAAATGGGAGCGATTGACATTACCATTGCGTAATAAATTATAAATCCCTATAATTCGATGGTTCTTTTAAATAATCAGACCAATTGGAGCAACTTTGATAACCTTCGAGCTACCAATTTCTAAAACAAACTGCAAATTTATGTAAGAGGTATTTTGAGTTGGGGGAAATTACCACACTATCGTTGTGTATACATGTTTAGATGTAGGGCAGTATTTTTTTAAATATTATTCGCCAATGGACTCGACTCTAACCAAAAGGGACAATTTAGTCGTACAATTTTTATATTTCACTGTTGCTAACCTTCGGACAAATGGTGGAATTTTCAACACCATTGGCCAATCCTTGACTTACCGTTGAGGTATTTCGAGGGCCTTGGTAACATTAAACACATTGGAAGCTGCTGATATAATACAATGATATGCTTCATTCTAGCGTCTCCGTGACCAAATGGTTAACAACGTTGCGTTGTAAACCGTCGCCTCTCACCGCTGCGGGTTCGAACCCCACTGGGAGCTAGACTTTAAGTGAGGAAGTGTTGATTCTTACGGATGGCGGGAGGTGTACAGTACTGGTTCTACCCAGGAAAAGTGGGTGGTCTATCTCCACCTCAAACAAATCGACCGTCGTATATAACTTTACATGTGTTGAAAATGACGTAAAACACCATACAAACAAACAAAAAATCATTCTGGCAAATAGGATCTATTTTTAATACCATTCGGCAATCATCGAATCATTGGAGAAATTTGAGTATATTTGACAACACTGAACACATTCGAAAGACATAGGTGGAACTTTATTAAATACATAAGTAGGATTTTCTTCAACTTCGGAAAAAAAATGTCTTTGATCTTTCCTTTCTGTGGTTGTTACCAAGTCGTTGATGGTTTTCTATTATCGCATAGTAATGCTGTCTGTTAGAAGGTACAATAAGAAGTTATGGCCCATGTTTTACTGAAACATTCCATTTTATGTCTTGTTTACACTGACTAGTACCTTCATTTATTATTTGCTCTTTACCAAACATGCAAAGCTTGTTAATATCAATAAAAGATCGGACAAGTTCAAAAACCAGCCAGACCGGACCAGTACCACCGGAGTAACTCGTTAATGCGAAAGGGCCTTCATTTTTCATTGATCGTTATCAAACTTTGCCAGAGTGTTGATATTAATGACAGCTTGGACAAATTTGAAAGCCAGCTATATCGGACCAATAACACCGGAGTTATGGCCCTTGATTGAGTTAAATATCCTATAGTTTTTTCCTCCTTAACATGATAGGGCCTTCGTTTTAATTTGATCTTTAACAAACTTATCCAGATTGTTGATATCAATGAAAGCTAGGACCAATTCGAAAACCAGCCAGACTGGATCTTTTCTTTTTTTAATTCAATGTTAAAATCCAAAAAAAAATAAAATATTTATTTATTTATAGGTGTGTTGTTTTTTTGGGTTTCTTTATTGTTGTTTTTTAACCAGGTTTTCCTTTGGAAAAGCCTGGAATGTGGTTTGGCGGGCTCGCCTGCCAAACGACATACCCGGCTTTCTGCATACCAGATTGGCAGGCGGGTGGGCGGCATCAAACTCATGGTTTCCGCTCAATAACTTTTGTTAGGAATGAGGTATTGCAATGAAACTTGTAGGGTATGTAGCTTAGTTGTGATTGTATTTGGGGGGCCACTGGATTCAAGGTCAATGTTGCTATTACTAAATATAGAAAAATGGCTTCCGCTCGGTAACTTTTGTTTGACTTGAGGTATTGTGACGAAACTTGCTGGGTAGGTAGCTTATGTGGAAATGAAGGTTGGGATTGTATTTGGAGTCACTGGGATCAAGGTCAAGGTCATTGTTACTAAAAATAAAAAAAGGTTTCCGCTCAATTACTTTTGTTTGGAGTGAGATATTGCAATGAAAGCTTATATGGGAAGGAAGGTTGGGATTTCATTTGGGGTTAAGGTCACTGTTACTAAATAGAAAAAAGATTTCCGCTCAGTAACTTTTGCTAGGAGTGATATATTGCGCCGAAACTTGCTGGGTAGGTAGCTTATAGGAAAGGAAGGTTGGTATTGCATTTGGGGCCACTGGAATCAAAAATGGAAGGTAGGTTGGGATTTTATTTGGGGTCGCTGGGGTCAATGTCAAGGTCACTGTTTATATTGATATTATTAATGATCAGACCAACGGGAGGAAATTTGCTCAACTTTAATATGTCCATGGTATAACCACAACAACTAGGAACAACTGGGTTAACCAGACCATCAGACAATAAATCCCGAACATGAAACGTTTGGAAAAATAAGATCAACGTAGAAATAGTAACACGTTCAATAATTCAATTCAAGAAACTTATTTAACCTTCGACCTAATGACAGAATTTACACTGGACCTTTTGTATATGTTTGGTAACTGTAAGCGGACGAATTGGACAACTGCATTTCGAAAAATCGGAAGCAATGTGTATAACATTCGACCCGAATGGCACTAACTTTATAACCACCGATTGCCATCTTTATCAACATGCGAAAACATTGAAACAATAATATAACCATTTATATGGCAAATGGTCACAATTACATATAACCACGGTATAATGGTCACAATAACATATAACCACGTTATAATGGTCACAATTACATATAACCACGGTATAATGTAGAATACTAAAATATTATAAATCGTTTTATCGTGACAAATGGTCACAAACGTATAACCATTGTGACAAAGGATCACAAAATTAAAACCATCGTGACAAATGGTCGCACAAATAACCATCGTAACATCTGGTGGCAAAAATATAAGCATCGTGACAAATGGTTAGTGCTAACCTAATGGGAACCATCTATAAAATGTGCAATAATACTATATTTCATTACGATGCATTTACGTGACCGTAAGCTCTATAATGTCTTGAAATATAACGTTAGTCAAAAAAAGTATTACTTGGATATTTCTGTGATATTGTAGGAGTTTGTTATCGTTTCATCTCCAACAGCAACGGCTATAGCAATCAGTAGGCGTGGTTTTCCCGTGCGTAGTGCTTCATCCTTAAACTCCTCCTTCATAAGCTAAAGCACAGAACAGGAATATTAGTAAGTCTATGTATATTCGCAAATTACGTTGTTATCGGGTGTTTACATGTACATATCAGGTGGGTAATTCAAAACAGTGTGAAATATTTCTTACTACCTTTTGTTATACGATCTGAACATCACTCGGCAATTTGAAAACAAAAGCAGGATCATACTCGAGAACAGTCAAGTAGATACCTTCTATGTACGAATTATTATAAATAAAAAGCTTGAACTAGGATCTGCAGTCGGTACATGTGCGCATGTTTTGTCTAACTTTGAGCTTATTTCTTGTTCTGGTCACCGCCACATACTATTATTATATTACTTCTTTCATATTTTTGAAAGATTATGAATAACAATGAAATACGATCATTTGCGACAAAAAACACACACACTATTTTCCAACTCCACACCTAAAGGGCCATTTTTATGAAACACGGCATTCCGTTAGTAATTTTTTTCTTTTTTTTTTTTACATACCTTCATAGACCTAAATACTCTATGATACCTTGTATATTTTGCAATTCATTGTTGATATTTTTTTTAGAAGCTCAAAGCAAAACCGTTTAGTATAAAAGCCCTTACTAACCTGCAGAAGTTTGGTGAATTTCTCTCTAAATATATCCGTCGGCCATTCCCAATCGATGTCCAAACCATCGAAGTCTCGGTCTCGCAAGTAAGTGACACAGTTTTCAGAAAATAATTTCATATTTTCATTCGACTGTACAATTTGAATAAAACCATTACTTTTTCCTTCTGCCCCGCCTACCGACAGAAATGTTACAAGATGTGGCGATTTTATCTTTAAATTGTTGAAATCAAAGTAACGACCCTTCCTGTCCGCATAAAGTTGACCATTGTCGTCATCATCTTGGCCTTTGATTAGTTTTAGAGCCTGCGAGTCGATGTTCGCGAAAGCGTAGATAAGGTGAGTACACAGCGTCCCGTTGATGTCCTGTATTGCGAATCTCGCGTCGCCGTTTTGCATTTTATTAGACCAGTTGGTGAAATAGCAGAAAATCTTCAGTGCCTCTCCTCCTGTAAATATTGGTATAAAACCATATATGCAATGACTCGTGTGGGTAAAAATACATTTAAAGGAAGATATGCGCTAATTAAATACATCGTCTGAAACGTATCGATCTCTATAACATGATTTTATTACAAGAAGGCCTCATGATGCTTTACATGCAAATTCATGCACATGATCACTGAGCATTACATTTTCTATAAAAACATTTACTCATTTACGGAGTCGTGTACGCGTCAACCATATTACTGTCTTACCGACCAGTAAAAAAGTAGAAATACCAAGTAATTTTCAGGGGCGGATCCATGATTTGAATACATGTAGTATGTAGTATTTAAAGCTGAACAGCCCCTATTTGAACTGGTAATAACTCATGAATAGTGTGAAGTAGCTGTACAGCCCCTATTTGAACTGGTAATAACTCATGAATAGCGTGAAGTACTTTCAAATCGACGAACACCCCAAAACTCGCTATATAAGCAGAAATCGATGAGTAAAATTTCACATTTTTATTTAGGTACAGGTAACATCGATAAATATACGGCTCCAGAATATATGTGATAAAAATATAGTTGCCCGGAACAGGATTTGAACCACAGCCTTGCAGTTGTAAGTTTTGAAAGACTGCTATTTGTTGGTATGTTGTAGCATTTTTAACACTAAATAGGCATTACGTAATAAAAAGCGCGCGCGCACAAACTCATCAAGCGCTAAATATCAAGTGGAGATTTGGTTGTTTTGAGGCGAAGTATTAGTTTCATATTGATAACATACAGTATTACAACAGGCAATGTTAATTTACACGTGCGACAATATGGACTACATATTTATTGATCCAGCTTTAGTTGCGTGAAATATGTTGTTATTTTGCCTCATAATAAATGGTAGTTAGTATACCATTTTCTCAAGTAGCGTTGTAGTTCAGTGGATAGAGCACCTGACTTGAAATCAGAAGGTCGTTGTTCGAGCCCCGAAAGAAGCTAACTTTTTTTTTTCTATAAAAATTACTGTTACCTGTGTTCAGGTACAATGTGCACTGGTCGATGTATATACAGTAAATGATTTATTTCCTGCGCTATATTTGCTCGCTTAAATACCCGATTTCGACATGAGCTGGTGAACATGAAGTTACAAATAAAGACACGCCTACAAAGAAGAAATCGATTGATATAGGGACTTTGTAGCTTTAAGGCGATGAGCGAGGCAAACACATATGTAGGTCCGGGTAAATCCCCTCTATCCTTCCCCTCATCCTCCTCCCACACCCTGGGGGCTGGCGTGGCGCAGTCGGTAGCGCGGCGGATTTGTAACCGGAGGCCCCGGGTTCAATCCTCCGTGGTGCCACTGAGTTCCGTCGGTGTGTTCTTGGGCAAGACACTTTACCTTAGCCTCGTCCGTCGGATGGGGACGTAAACAGGGCGGTCCCGTGTATCGGTCTATCCTCCGAGCACGTTAAAGAACCATAGGAATCTATTCGATAATAAGAGTAGGGCAGGTTCCCGGATTCCTATGTATCCTTCCCCTCTCTCTGGGGCGGCTCTAAATAACCTATACTGTGTTGATGAGCCGTTAAACAACATTCAATTCAATTCAATTCCTCCCACACCCCATCCCATCCTCGAAGTTTTGTTTCATGCTCAGGAACACGCGCACATTTCATTATTTGAATAGAGATCTTGCATATTACTAATTGTTTAGATAACGTATAAAGATCCATAAATGGTCGTTTTAATTTACTATCAAATATATAGCATTTTGGTTGCATACGTTTTACGAGTTTTCCCTTCTGGGCTCTTTAAAGCTACAGAGTCTCTATATCAATCCATTTCTTTTTTGTAGGCGTGTCTTTATTTGTAACTTCATGTTCACCAGCTCATGTCGAAATCGGGTATTTAAGAGAGCAAATATAACGCAGGAAATCATATCGACCAGTGCACATCGTAACTTTACACAGGTAACATTATGATTTTCAGAAGGAAAAAAACTCTTTCGGGACTCGAACACACGATCTTCTGATTTCAAGTCAGGGGCTCTATTCACTGAGCTATACCGCTTCTTAAGAAAATGGTATACAAACTACTATTTATTAAGAGGCAAAATAACAACATATTTGAACGCAACTTAAGATGAATCCATAAATATATAGTCCATCTTGTCGGGCCTGTAAATTAACATTGCCTGGTGTAATACTATTTATCACATAACTTACGGTGTGGGAATGGAATAACACCATTCTATATTAATTATTTGATATACCACTAGTTATATAAATATGCAAATAAGCCTAGTATGCGCTTTCAAAAAAACAACGGATAATGACTATGATCCAATTACCACGGTTTATGTCGGTTTCGCGTGTTAAAGCGGCAGGCAAAATGCAATAAAAGTCGATAAATATGTGATAAATAGAATCTAACATTCGTTCTCATTCATTATTGAAATTATTAAACTCGTTAGCAAAAATGATATAATGCTCGGCAAGAGACTCGCATTATATCATTTTGCCAACTCGTTTAATAAATTCAATAATGAATGCGTACTCATGTAAGATCCTCTATGTGTTATCAATATGAAACTAATATTCCGCCCCAAAACAACCATATCTCTCGACTTGTTATTTAGCGCTTGAGGAGTTTGTGTGTGCGCTAGTTATTACGTAATGCCTATTTAGTATTAATAATGCTACACGATGCCAATAAATACCCTTGGTCTAGTGGTTAAATGTACGGCCGTCAAAACTTGAAAGCGCAACGGCAGTGATTCAAATCCCGTTCCGGGCAAGTTATTCTGAAGCCGTATATTTATCGATGTTACCTGTACGAAGGCTAAATAAAAATGTGATATTATACGTGTTCTAAGGTGTATAGTCCCTCCACCCAACAAACTCTTTCGGATATCTACACCGAGATGTATACAATAGAGTCTGTATATCGATTTCTGCCTTATATACCGTTATTGTTGTTATTTCTAAGGTTTTAAGTCCCTCCACCAACTAAAACGCCTGAAGAACCCTGGTCGTTATGGGCACAATGGAGTCTGGACTTCTCTAGAGGAGTGTGTTGGTTGATCTGGTGCTGCTGCTGTGGTTGTCGCTTCTGTTGTGTGTATGTAGATGGTTGTCGCTTTCGCTCTATGTGATTTTCGCTGCGGCGGTGAAGTGGTCTGGAGTGGTCTGGCGTGGTTGTCTGCTGCTGGCGTGGTGGTCTACATCCGCTACGGTGTCCTACATCCTCTACGAGTGGTGACGGTCTTGCTTAGGGCCACACCCATCACAGTATGACCCCTGCGCCGCACACACCGCCCGATGTCTGTGTCACCCTGAAGTCTTCTGTGGCCTGTGAACAGCCACGGTAGAATGTGGGCTTCCGCTGCAATGTGACGACCGAGGTTTATGGTTGAGTATAGGTCCATTGCAGCATCAGCCCGCGTACCGGTTCCGACTTCAGGGATCTGGAGACATCAGATGATGTGTGCTGTGATGGGACGCAGGAGACACCTTCACATTCAGTCAACCGATATTCAATTCAAACCTGAGAATGACAAGTTCTCAGGTATTGAATATCGGCAGTGCCCTCTCCACGACGTGCACGTAGTGAAGATCTAGAGAAGGGCCTTATATACCGACTATTGGGGTGTTCGTCGATTTGAAACTACTTCACATTACCAGTTATTCTAATACACCCGCACTATATAGCTAGTTTAAAATATCTCGTTATATTCAACGATATATCACTGTAATTTTTGCAACGTTAGGAGAATAAGCATTGCGCATTGCGCATTACGCATTGTAACGTATGCAACGTTAGGAGAGTAAGCAAAGCAATGCGAAAGATTTCAGATGTGTGCGTTATTTTCACATTTTAGGGGTATTAGAATAGAAATAGAACATCGTTTTCGGTGAATTATCTATAATATATCACGGTTTGTCGTTCAATTGTAAACAATAATTTCACTCACCCTTCGGGCTCGTGAAATTATTGTTTACAATTGAACTCCAAACCGTGATATATTAAACGATAATTCACAGTAAACGATGTTCTATTTCTTAAATATAGAAACTCTGTAGCTTTAAGTACGCTTTAAAGTGTGTTTGAGTGGGTGGTCCTTTAAACTCCGATTGTCTTCCAAACCCGAATGTCCTTCCTTATGCCTCGAAAATGTTTTAAATTCGCCCCTCGCATTCCCCCACCCCATATCTCCACTTCCAAAACGTCATTCTTAAGATTCTCACTACTCCGATCTGTTTTCCTTTATAACCTCTTAGACAGTAATTATATATAACACCTGCTTCAGACTCCCCACAAGCCCAGGATTTTTTTCCGTAGGATATTATAATATTATATCCCTGTATTTTCCCTTCAGTGGTATCCCTGTATTTTCCCTTCAGTCCCCCTTCCCCACCCCCACCCAAGATAACTATTATAACACTTATTCCCCCCCCCTCCCCCACCCCACACCCACACACTCCCAAGACACATTCCTTAGCTTGTGGTCCCCTCATAGTACCACTCCCACATCCGAAATTCTTTTGGTTGAGGTTAGGGTTGAGGGAGTACGGATTTTATTCACACACAAACGCACGCACGCACGGACACAACCCCATGTACATGTACTGGTAAACGCTTTAGTTAAATATGTTAAATATGTTTTATTGTATCGCTATAAAACATGCGAGTATCAATATAAATATGTGAGAAACAATATAAATATATAGATGTTGTGTTGTATCAATATAAATAGAAATGTATCAATACAATTATAGGATGCCTTTATCAATATAAATATAGGTTGTATTGTATCGATATAAATATAGGTTGCATTGTATCAATATAAATATAGGTTGTATTGTATCGATATAAATATATATATGTTGTATTGTATCAATATAAATATTGGTTGTATTGTATTAATATAATATAGGTAACATTGTATCAATATAAATATAGGTTGCATTGTATCAATATAAATATAGGTTGTATTGTATCAATATAAATATAGGTTGTATTGTATCAATATACATATAGGTTGTATTGTATTAATATAAATACAGGTTGCATTGTATCGATATAAATATAGGTTACATTGTATCGATATAAATATAGGTTGTATTGTATTAATATAAATATAGGTTGTATTGTATCGATATAAATATAGGTTGTATTGTATTAATACACATATAGGTTGCATTGTATCAGTATAGAAAAAAAAATGAGACGCAGCAAGTTTTAATTCTGATTATGTTTTCTGCATAACATTGCTTATGTACAAAGCATAAATTATTAGTATTTGAATAGTTTCAAACAAACTATTTTTCATACATTACTAATTCTTGATTATATTGCACCAATAATCCAGTCAAACTGTAGTCTAGCTATATGGTAGAATGACGAAGACAAATTCAAAACCACAATATTGATTACATGTAATTAAATATATGCAAGCAGGTTTAAAGTCAAACTAATACTGAATAAATAAAACGAGGCGTTAAGTTTAATGCCGGGTTCGAATCCCACTGGGAGCTCGACTTGTAAATGAGGAAGTGTCGATTCTTACGGAGAGCGGGAGGTGTACAGTACTGGTTCTACCCAGGAAAAGTGGGTGGTCTGCCTCCACCACAAAACAATCGACCGTCATATATAACCTTACATGTGTTGAAAATGACGTAAAATACATACAACCAACCAACCATAACTTTAATGTTGATAATTACTTCAAGATTGTCACGTGTGCCTTTTATGACAAGCAATGATTATGGTTAGTATTTTTCACCAGTGTTAGGTAAGAGTGTAAATCGTTTGGTAAAGTGACACGTGAGGTTATGAAGGAAATACACGTATGTTTTCATGCAGAAAAATGGCTATGATTGGGTTAATCAATTTCGAGTACGTCTGAGTCAACATCAAGTTCATCGGCACGTATTATGTGCTCGCAGATAAACAAACGGTTAATTGTTACATAATTAAAGGTTACTTTTTCCTCCCTTCATATTAAGCAAAAATGCCTGTGATTGGTATAACATGTTTATACATATTATAAATATATATCATATACAATCTTTGAGAAACTTTAATAACGGGCTAAATATGTTTTAACAGTGTATGTCATAACATTTAACATTTAACATATACATTATACATATGTCAATATACACTGAACAAAATTGCTAAGTATCAACTTTTGTATCTTAACTAACTTTCTTTATATTTTAAATATATTTTAGAAAAGATATATGATAAGTATTTTGTTTTGACCCATAGTTTGTAAAAACATTTATTTTTTGTTTAAATTGTTACATCTTTTGAGAGTTACCCTCCCTTTATATGAAAACATGAAATGTGCTGATAAAACACATAACATGAGTCAAAGATCGCTTAAAGATAAATAATTCTTAAAACTGGTATGAAATAATAGAAAAAAACATAAAAAATTGATCCCTTTATCGCAAATTCTCCGTCTATAAAAAAATGAAAAATGGATAATCTTAAATTACCTCCCTTTAAATTGAATATTGTTTGAAATTCAAGTAACTGTAATTCAGCGTTAACATTACATATTTCGAAAAAAATTGTTTTGCAAACGCATTTGTTGTGGTAATGCTAGTAAAACATGATGTCAAACTAATTTTAACTGGCATATTTTAGAATTAGGAACATCGAAAGCTTCACTAATTCGAAGTACTTAATAAAATCCTATATACTCAGTTGTACAAGTGTTATAACTTATTTCTAAGAAAACACATTGACTTAAAAGTTTTAAAATATGTTCATGCAATCAGAGTAGACGACTTACACTCAATTTTTTGCAGTTTAACCGTATCTCTAATCAAGCTCAAAATACACAAAACAATGAGAATATTATTGACATATTGATTTCTTAGGTTGATACTTAGAAATTTGGTTTAGTATATATGTTCTTTGAATGCATCTATAATTTGGAAGTGTTTTCGCTATTGAATAAAAAAAGAAAAAGAGAGAGACAACTATCAATGTGGATTGCAGGGTTTAGCACAAAGGTTCGATGTAAGATTGATGGAGAGGGTTTCGGATGAGTGTGGTGGTGGTGATGATGGGACGGGCGGGGATCCTTACCCTCGATCCCTGCGTGACTATGATAATCTGTAATAATGTATGTTACTTTAGACATATAATAATAAGGTGGTGTTCACAAGATAATTACATAAACCGCCATTCGGTACTGAAATACACTGGATGCCGGCAACGCGAGGAAGAATAGCCATTTTAAAAGTAGGTCATATATACCTAAATAAATGAATAACATGCATACGTAAACAATTTAGCAAATATACAAGCAATATAGTAAAAAGATCACTCGTCTTTATGTTTGTAATTTCAGTCCGGATTAGAAGTATATCGCATGACTACATTCTCGGGAAAGAGGGTTCAATGGTATCATTTGTTTCGTATTTCTATAGTAACATACGACAGATAGGTGTCAATGCCATATCGTCAACAAACTTACATATTAAAAGAACATAACAGTAGTATACCATAACACAATAAAAAACGTGGTATAATTGAAAACGTACAATGCTCCGCCTAAATTACGCCGAGCGAGCTTAAGTATATTTTCTTAAGAATTAATTAAAACTTTTGGTTACAGTCATATTCCGGAAGGAGTTTACAATTCACGTAAGAAAAATGAATGACAAAACTGTCAAAATAAAATGAAGACGCATATTTTGAACAATAAAACAATGTACGTACCTGTCGACGGAACGCTACCGGCGTGAACATAAACACGTCCATAAATAATAAATACCAACACTACTGTTATTATGTTGGTGCACATTTTTGCTATCGTTGATATAATATATGTGTTCCTTCGAAGATGACCGTTAACAACTGCAGTTTTCACTCCTTAATTGTTCGCATATCTTAACGATTATTACGTCTAACATTTAGTTAGTAATATACGTTATCAAAGCTGCCCACTGGATTGAGGTAGTCACAAAAAGGGGCGTTCCAGAAGGTTTTCACCGACATTGGTTGCGTTTCCGTAATCATGTGTCATTAACCACCTTATACTGCCTTATTCGTCGTGTTTTTCACCTTTAGGTCTAATTGACCTCAAACTAATAACTACTCCTTCATATTGTTGTTGTTGTTTTTATTCGTTGTATAAAGGTATTCTGACTTCATAAATATACTTCGATCAAAACCAGTAGGTCTTAAAGTGCATATTGTAATGTAATGTAATGTCTCTGCAAAGTTTGCAGACCGTACTTTTGACATATTGACACCGTACATTCATACACAGTACACTGGCCGATTCTGTCTCCATGTAACTAAACTCTAGTACATATTAAGGATGGCCACCCACGTTCTCCCAGGTCACCTACATCCCTCCAAAGCATGAGTTCATTATATTTGCGGTACAATAAACCTACGAAACAACAATCCGGGGAGTAAAATCACATTTAATTTGTAACTTTCACACAGTGGAGATTTTGAACTTTTGAAACGATAACTTTCACACAGTGGAGATTTTGAACTTTTGAAACGACCCTTTTTTGGATGCATAGACAATGTTGACAACTGTTGTCTGTTAAATTTTAAGATCACCAGGCGAGGTGACAAACTTTCTCCTTCCTATCGAGGACGAGTCGTGATAAAGAGAACTATTAATTATACCTTTGTTTTATTTACGTAATCCATATATCCGCGTTGTATATATACACACCTAGTTCATTGTTCACATAAAGTACTTAAATATTTCATTAACGACACACCAGCTGCATAATTATAGCTAATACGATTCGTTCTTCCTTTCTTATATTAATGAAGCACTATAGTGGGTCTGAACTGAAAAGAACAGAACAAAACAGATTCTTTATTGACATACAAACGTATGTCGTCAAACATGCATATATATATAGCAAATACGAAACATGACATGACAGGTGAACAAACGTGACATGACAATTGCAGCTACTTCCTGTTTACAACTATGAATATGATAAAGGCTACGAAGAGACATCTTCACCATTAAGAAACCGAAAGGGAGGGAGAGCGTAGCTTCATAGCGTTTATCAGACTTAGTGTTTGCCAGATGTTTTATCGATAGCGCTATATAGGTCACACTCTTAATCGTGAAGACTGGTTTAGGCTGGGACCCAACTTCTCGTATCGTGCAAAAAAAACACTTTTGGTTTACCCGGAAAGATATACTCGTGATTTTTTGCATATCAATAGCAGAAACTGTACTCTATACGAAACCACTGTATGGATTAATGGTATTCTTTGGCATTTCGTAACACCAACGCATTTTCTACGGAAGCCCATAAGTGATAAGAAAATATTGATATCCAAAGAAAAAAAGATGTACAAGTTTATATTTTAGGATATGATTTTGTTTTGTACATAAATATAGACATATGCACGTCCTAATTATATTCTGTTTATGCCGAATGCAATTTTCAATTATTTTTTTTTAAATCAAAAGCGGTTTAAGGATTGAAGATGGCGGGCAGATGGGTGGAGGGAGGGACGGGCATACACCTTTTGGCTAAAGCTTGCATGCACGTTGTTAATAACTTCTGTAAATTGTTTTCGGTTAAAACCAACTTTACTGTGAAGTGTTATATCGTTAAGATGTCACTTTCTTACGAGCAAGACTGATTTTCTCCTTTTCAGAACAGAGTTATGACGCCTTAGTTACTTACCAAAAATGCACATTTTGGGTAAAGCTTAGGTGCAAGGTTTCTTTATCTTACTTCTGGATTTTAACTAAAATTGCTGTGAAGCCTTATATCAAACAGACATCACTTCCTTACGATCAATGTGTACCTTTTGCCTTTTCTAAATAGAGTTATGGCTCCTGATTATCTACGAAAATACATTTTTTGTGTTGAGTTTATGTTAATTAATCAAGTTTTGTCGAAAATTAAACAGCATTTTGGGGTGGACATTTTTATATACAAATTAGGATACCAGTATATGTTAATAATATTTATGATACATCAAATTGTTTTGCCATTTTGGAATAGAGGTATGGCCCTTAATTTAAAAATATGGTTATTGCAACAACTATCTTGAATTGTGTAGGGTTTAAACCATATCGTTTAGTGTGAAGTCTTAATAACATTAACATACTGGCAGATATTTAGAACTACTTTCGATGGTAGCTTTTAGATTTCTTAATACAGTTATGGACCTTTAATTTACCTTGAAAATAGAATAGTAGTTACTGCAATTACTGTCTTATCAAATTGTAAACTTCCAAATTGGTTCACTATTGTGTCACAGACGTTTGATTGTATTTATCAGAAAAATAACGGGGTTTGTATTGACTAGTTTCGTTGGAAGGCGATTGAGCGACGTCATTGTTTGGGTATGAGGTCTGACAGAGTTTCTCCAAAACAACTTGAATACTATCTAAATGATTTATTTGAAATTTGCACTTTTGTTACATATGATCATTAACTGTCCAACCAACATTGGTGTTTCTGTGACCTTGAGTTTCAATTCTAGGTTCTGATTGATTGAACAGGCAACTTCTGGTTAAGAAGTTTGTCAACGTTTCTCAAACACATCATGAACTTGAATATTTTCCTACGGTTTGTATCGCCTTGATCCATGGGACGCAATGTATTAAATAGTGTAATAGAATCATGTTTACAGTTTAAAACTATAAGTATCACTTAATGTGATCCATATCCTATTTCGAGTCAGAAACAAATTATGGTATAAAAGTCGAGAAGGAAATATAACATTCACAGAACACAATCAATCAACCAAACACACGTATTTGAAACAAACACCAATCACAAGGATAGAAAAGAGCAAAGTATGCGAAATGGCAAACTCAAACGGTTGAAATATGGGTACCTCCTTGGAATGGTCAGTGGCATAAAGGCTGCTGGGGTTAAACCAGGTTCTAGAGTGCACCATACCTCACTCTTACCCTATTTTCATTCCAATAAAATTCGACCAGCCAGGCTATAACCCCTTACAAACTAGGAAGTATGAATAGCAATTAGTAGGCAATATAAGTATAACACAAAATGATCATGTATATATGAATAGAAATTCCCAGAAAAAACACAAAGCAAATACTTGTAAGAAGCCAGGTAAAGAAAAGAATGATGACGATCAACAATATTAAATAAAAAATTAGGCCTATTTAGGTAGAAGCACATGCATTCATTACGATATATAGTATTGAAGGATAGAGATAGAGAGCAGAAGAAGGCCCTTTACTATATACATATACTATAACTATATTCTTTCTAGCCTTCTATATTATATATCGTAATAAATTCCTGTGAGTAGAAGTTATCATAGGGTTCAAAATCAGTCGGGTCATCGCAACATTAATTGTAAAGCATTGTGGCGAACTGTAAATGGGTCAACATCTAAACATGCAGTGCATTGCATAATGATAGGGTCATATCCTATTTTGTTATGTTTGTTAACAATTTTAACACCGATTGTATGAATGTGATAATGACCAATAATCTTAAAAAGTCTGTACATATAGTCATCACAGTATTCACGTTGTGACAGACCTTGTAGCAGAAGTGTTCTGACAATACTTGAAGTAAATCAGGGTTATGATAATAAACCTTCGCAAAGGTTTGTCCGGATATAAAACTCAATGAAGAACTATTAAAGCTGGAGTAGATGAAAAGCAAAACAAACTTCCAACTATGTACGGTATTCCTAACTTACAAAAACAGCCTAATAAAGCACACTTTCTTCCTATTTCTAGTGTCTGCACCACTACAGACATCTCCAAAGGAATAACGTCCTGTCTTACTGCCGCTGTAGATCACGTAACACAATATTGTGCTAAAGTTTATGCTAACTTTTGGATTAATATATTTTTGTCGTTATTACTTTCTTGAAAACGAATGCAGTAAACGTCACGCAAACCTTTTCAAATACTTATTCAATATTTATTTTAGTGAATAAACACTAATGTTTGCTCAGCATTATACTGCGGTAGAATGAAATGTATTCTTTGGCATATCACTCCGCCATTAAAACAATCAAAATGGACTCTACCATTGCGTTTTCCATAGGGTTGCATTATATCGTTTGTTCTTACCATCACTTTCTAAAATTTCATAGCTCTAAACAGCCTACCTAAAATTAAAATACTAACCTAAATTCATCAAAAATGTCCAAAGTAAGCGGAGTTCCGTTCGATTGTTTACCACTCAGCACCACCCCATGGCATTAATGGTGTCAGGTCGCGGAGATGATTTCTGATAACCATTTTGATATTTTAGCTATGGTCATGTGACAAATTATGACGTAATCGCAGACTATTTTCTAAGACGTTGACAGAGTCACATGGTGATCCTGGTAAAGATTGGGTAATGATCACTGTTAAAAGGCTTATCAAAGGAGGTTGTCACCTTTTTATTTTGCAACGCACTGCATGTTTAGTGGTTGACCCATTTACAGTTCACCGCTTTGCTTTCCACTTGATTGTGCGATCGCCGGAAAGATTGTGGACCTATGATGACGTCTACCTAAATCCTGAAAGGACGGTAACGTTCGATTGTTGTCTTTAATATTGTCTAGTCGTGCCCTTAACAGTGTCAAAATTGAAATGATCTCTCTTGTCATAGAGTTGGCTTATTATTTCTCAGTTTTAATCGTGAGATGTAAATCGAGTAAAGAAGATATAGCAACTATGAGAAATATTAGCTTTTTTGAGGTGAAGTTCTTTGGAAAGAAAGTATATGTAGTAAAGAAAAGAAAGGGTAGTAATTGTCCAAAATATCATCCATATACAAAGAGGTATAATAAAAGGCTTCAATTACATCTGCCTAAGCGTATCTGGTAAAAAACTAAAAATGAAACCTCTAACATAACAAAACAAAAAATTTCGTTCTCATTTGGGATTCCAACAATTTGTCTATAAACAGTAGTGTCATACTTAACTAGTTCCATATGTGTAAAAAATATTATCTTATATGAATATAAATGCTTCGAAAACAACTACGTGACAAGTCCACATAGTGTAATTGTCCAAAACCCTTCAACTAAATATTAGTGAGAATCAGAACTCGTTTACTGTAGTTGCCGTGTACTCGGTCTTAAATTTAAATATTTGCAAACATCAAGGGTGATAACTTTGTAAACCACTCCTCAATTGTTCTCATTGTCAAACAAAACCGAGACCTTAATAATATTACCCCAAAAAGCATGGAAAATCAAATGCTATTTATTACAATCATCGTGAAAACAATCACGCTCCTTAGTCAGAGGACGATATCCTCTTTGTTCAATTAGAATATTACACAGTAATTGATGATATTTCAAAGGAAAGTAGGAAACAATCAGACGATCGAATTTTTCGACAATTTAGAGCAATAACTTGATACTCGTTTAACCTGTCTGAAATCCGTTTGATATAAAGTTACACACCAAACTGTGTGAAAATCGAAACCAATTTATTTAATGTATTGTGTACGAAAGTTGAAATTTGCATTTTTGCAATACTCAAGGGCAATAACTCAGTAAGGCAGGTGTCAATTCTGCTCATTGTCATCTTGTCAAAGTTCATATTTATATAAAGTCTCGCACTAAATAATGCGAAGATCGGAATCCGTTTACTAAAGTAATGTGTGTACTCAAGCTAAAATGTGCCTATTCTTTCAATAACCAAGGATAATAACTCTTTAAAGCAAATGTCAGTTTTACTCAGTATTGAACTTGTCAAAGGCCTTGTAGGTATTAAGGCCTAACACCATATAACATTTAGTGGAAATCGGAAACCGTTTACTGCAGTTATTGTGAACACAAGAAATTCGCTGGCACAATTATCCCTGGCACAGGACAAAACAAAATTCATAAAAGGTCTATAACTCTTGTTAAAATTAGTAAAGTGTAACATAATCAGGTCTTGATTCTGTAGTTTGATATTTCATATACACATATAGGTTTCAAATACTGGAACTGTATTTGCCTAAAAGGACATGTGCAAATTTCTTTATTTTCCTTTGAATGTTTCTTCAGCGATTTTCATATATTAGCTTGGTACGAATGGGTTACCGTAGAAATCGCGATGCTGTTACGAAATGCAAAGTATGCCAGAAGTCCATACAGTGGTTTCATATGTACAAGACCCCCATCTGTTAATATTTAAAAAATCAGGAGTATATCTTTCCGGGTAAACGTTTTCGTTTTTTTCAGGCTTGGGTCCCCGCCTAGTTGTAGTAAAATCTCCATGAATAAATGGTGCAAGTATTTGAAACTCATAGGCAAATGATTGGTTGAAAAACTTAAGCGTTTACCCATGGATATATATGTAGGTCTATGGTTTACTCTACTTTTTCAACCAATCGGTTGTCTCCGATTTTCAAATACTTGCACCATTTATTCATGAAGACTTTACTAGAAGCAGTCTTCGTGATGAAGAAAGTATAGACCTATACAGAGACTATCGATAAAACTTATGGCAAACACTAAGTCGAATAGAGTCTCTGAAGAGAAGTCTTCACCATTTAGAAGCTGCGCTCCCTCCCTTTCTTAATGGTGAAGATTTCTCTTTATAGCCTCTATCCTATACATGGATACCTATACCTATATTCTGAACTCGTCAGCGGGCAGATGTTTTGAAGCGCACTCCTGGTTTGGGCGTTGTCATTATTTCTTTGTGTATGTGCTCAATAATATGCATTTTCCTGAAAAACAGATATAGAGAATAATAAATGGGTATTTTCATATCACATCCTATATCAGGCCTGAGACGCCATATCATGTCAAAAAGCGTTATTACCCGGCAACGAAATCCTGATTGATATGACTAGGTAGGTCTATGTCGTATCGTAATATGACTAGGTAGGTCTATGTCGTATCGTACATTCAAAAACAACGTATTTATAGGGAAGTGAAAGATAAAAAAAAAATGCATTTGCTTACTGTAAATTATGAATGTATCCAAATAAAACAAAAGGAAAGAAGCAAGGGTTATGCCCTTTTGAAATACTTCGTGATACATTTGCAACAGTATATACATGTATGGATACTTTATATTTATGATCACTCAACGAACGTATGAAAACGCCGCAGGTTCGTCTGTGCTATTAATCTTGGTTTAATCTTTACAGTTTATCGAAAAGTTTGCATATTTTCCCCGCGGCGCGGCAAGGCATATGTTCTTATTTGTAGCCATTTCTCCACGTTTTTGTTTGTTGTTGTTGTTTTGTTAAATATGTTTAACATGCTTTGGTTATCTTTAATTAGTTCGGTCGATTATCATTTTTTTTATTCAATTAATTGGTTTAATACTGTCGTTTATAATTAAAGTTTCTCATTCCCGTTCGATTATCATTCGCTTTGCTAGTTGCTGTCACTGACTAACATCTGTTGTGTGTGTCGTGTCCGCTGCGTTTTACTGTAGTTCCGCTGCAGCGATGAAGTGTGAAGTGATGCTGGGTGTTGGTCTGTGCAGGCTTCTACGTTCACATGGTAGTTGACGGTTGTCCTACATCAACAACGCAAACATTCGCGTTTTGTGTCGCTCCGCTAGCAACGTACTTCACGTTTACATTGGCACGCAGGTTGCTGACCTCCCCTCTCCTTGTACAACTCCACAGGTCCAAAGTCCGATATATACCATCTGTACTAACGAAACTGCAATGATGACTCGGTGCTGTAGACAGGCTACCATAGACAGGTCTCCATCTACTGCTTTACTCTCCATACGGTCTCCATCTACTGCTTTACTCCCCATACTGTCTCCATCTACTGCTTTACTCCCCATACTGTCTCCATCTACTGCTTTACTCCCCATACTGTCTCCATCTACTGCTTTACTTCCGGTGGCTGGGCCTCTGGAGCTGTGCATGAAGAGATCCATAAACACCAAGACGGCAGGATTCTGGGCTGTCAATACTAAGTGCCGTCTTCTCTTTGGCTCAGAAATTGTTAAACGATTCATCAAGAGCATGTTTAGGTTATTTCGAGCCAGCCTAGCCAGTGGGCAATGATACATAGGAATACTGGAACCCTGTCCTAATTTTGTTATCGATTATATTCATATAGTTTTTTAACGTGCTCGGAGGATAGACCCCGATATACGGGACCGCCCTGTTTAGGCACCCCACCCCCACCCTTTTCATAACCCGACCACACTTTAACCATTAACACTCTGAAAATAATGCCTACACCACCAATGTTTCTTGACACATTGTCGCATTTCTAGTACTAAATAGGTAATCACAACAACAAGAGCATACGCGCTCACAAACGTATGAACCAGTCAATACAAATAGAGATACAGTAGTTTTGAGATGGAATCCTAGTTTGAATTTGATGAAATATAGTTTACGACATGCAAGGTTAATGTGCATTGCGACATGATGTACTATATATTGAGGTGATTAAAAAATGTATAGGTTACTATATTTGTATTGGGACACGAGCTCTTCCGCGTCACAATATTGCCCGACTTTAGGAAAATACAAATATATGATAACCTTTTTATTGCATGTACATTATTAATACAAAAACTAATAATTAGAACAAAACAATAGGTTTTTCATCAAAAATACTGAAACAGACATAACGTCACATCGTGGTAATTTTTCACAAGGAAATAAAAATAAGATAATGTTTACATTACATGACACACTTCCTGCGACATGAACATACTGCTTCACTGCGCATGTCCCGTTTCACTCAAGCGACAGTCATAGGCCGATATTTGAAACTGTACATTTTTAATACGTAAACACACCGTACAACCCGTATGTTTGATAACAGAGGGATATCTTGATATCCTAGCCGATTAAAACGGCAGACATTAATAGTGGTTTGATATGTTTTTCAAGTCTTTTTCAAAAACGCAAGTAAGATAAAACTGTACAATTTGTACATCTGTATGATGTTTAGACATTCTACAGTGATTATCCCGACACATTCCTTCAACCAATAAGGTATAGGCCCTATATTCGAACTTGAACTTCAAAGTTTTACGAAAATTACGCGAAATGTTTGCGTTTGATGCTATTACCATTAATAAACATTTAATTTAGTCATTGTATAGCTACTTTGTAAAAGGGCAATCCTTTAGGTAACATCTGGAGTGTGTAAGTGCTGTTTTGGAGAAGTTATCCGCTTCGAAGGGGTCGTGGGACGAGATAACATGATGCCTTAACTAACAGAGCAGGTTTTACTAAAACAGAGCAACGAAATTGCGTGTTGCCCAAGTTGATTTTATTCTTTGGAAAATAGCTATATCTTCCATTTTTATCGAGTGTATAACTAATATCACAGAGTTCTTAAACCAGCCTGATTCGAATGCTAATATACTCCATAGAACAGAAGTAAACATATGGACTATGCAACGAAGTGGACTCGCAGAGCAACTGCGATAGTCGAGTGGTACTACTCGCCTCTCGATCCAGAGGTCCCGGGTTCGATTCCCGGTGGGGTCACCTTTCTGGTGTTAACATTTATCTTTTACTATAATGTTAATAGTCCGATCTAGCTGTTTTTTCGAATTTGTCTGAGCTTTTAATGAAATCTACAATATGGCCAAGTTTTATAAAGATCAGATGAAAAATGATGAAAAATGAAGGCCAAACAATGATGAAAAATGAAGCAATAGCGTCTTAACGAGGTAAAAATTAACATACGGCGGACGGACAACGAAGAACTCGACATCCAATAAGCTCTGCTAGCCTTGGGCCAGTAGACCTAAATTAACTAGCGGTCCATGAGGGCATGTATCGCTCTACTGGCTAAAGAGGCCATGATAGTTTGAAACAAGAAATGTCACAGTAAGTGACAAATGCCCCCGAAGTGACCTTTGACCTCTAAGTGTGACCTTGACCTTGGAGCCATGGACCTGGATTTTGTGCGCGACACGTCGTCTAGTTGTGGCGAGGATTTGTGCAGTTCTTTGAAAATCCATCCAGGAATGCCAGAGTTATTGACCGGATACGATTTTTACCTTTGACCTCTAAGTGTGACCTTGACCTTAGGGCCACAGACATGGATTTTGTGCGCGACACAACGTCTTGTTGTGGTTAGCACTTGTGCCAAGTTATTTAAAAATCCGTCCATGAATGCCAGAGTTAATGACCGGAAACAACTTCACTTTTGACCTCCAAGTGTGACCTTGACCTTGAAGACCTGGGTATTTGCGCGCGACACATCCCTGCTGGGGTTGTGACGTTACGGTCCGGACACGAAATTGCGTACCTGTTTTTGACCTATGAACTTCAAGTGTGACCTTGACCTTTGAGGTACGGACCTGGGTTTTGCGCGCGACACATCGTCTTGTTATGGTGATCACTTGTGCCAAGTTATTTAAAAATCCCTGTAGGGGTTGTGACGTTACGGTGTGAACACGAAATTGCGAACCTGTTTTTGGCCTTTGAACTTCAAGTGTGACCTTGACCTTTGAGGTACGGACCTGGGTTTTGCGCGCGACACATCGTCTTGTTATGGTGATCACTTGTGCCAAGTTATTTAAAAATCCAAGCAGGGGTTTTGAAGGTACAGTCCGGACACGAACTGCGGAATGACGGACAGACAGACAGAATTGACCTATGCACTTCAGATGTGACCTTGACTTTTGAGGTACGGACCTGGGTTTTGCGCGCGACACATCGTCTTGTTATGGTGATCACTTGTGCCAAGTTATTTAAAAATCCATGCAGGGGTTTTGAAGGTACAGTCCGGACACGAACTGCGGAATGACGGACAGACAGACAGACAGAATCCGGACGGACGGACAGACGGACGGTGCGATTACTATATGCCCCCGAAAAAACTGAATAAAAGAAAAATAATGATTAACATAACCAATGAAACAAGTTTCTAAAGAAACAGTGTATCCCACTGGGATTTGAGGTACGAACCAAGATGTTTTTTGTGGGGAAAAAAAGAACAAGTAGGCCATTCGTTCTAACTATTTTTCTGTTGTTAGTAACGGTGGTCATATTTGTTTCAACGGATCGGGACAATTTGTGTAAATCTGAGAGGCAATCTCATTAAAATCATATCCTAATAACGCTTTGATATTCTCCGCTGTGGGATCTGACAACACTGCCTTGGAGGTCAAGTAGATCGACATTTCATCTAATCAATATTCATGAAAAGATCAACAAACTTCAACCAATGAAATCGCGACTTTCGGTGTCCGAGAAAAATCGATGACAAATTTGGATAAAACTCTGGAACTTTGTGATTAATTCAGAAATGTTTTATACGAGGTTATGCTAGCACCTAAAGAAAAAGACAAGATAGGTAAACACAGTTAAAAAAACACTACTTTGAATGTTATCTACAAAAATGTGGTACACAATGGACAAATAAAAAAAGCAGAAAGGCGCCGCCATTTGAAAATATAACGGTAAATGGCCAGTGAGAACCTATCTACACAGTGTAAGTGTAAATATTTTATAACATTCTACCGGGCACGCAGTATGAATAACAACAACGGTCAAGATCAATTAGCGACCTGTATGGAACAAGTACGTTGAATAGTACACTTGAAACGTCGGTCAATAGTGACACCTTAGACAATAGAGACAAGAAAAAAAAGTAAACAAAAAGAGCAAGAGTAAAAAGGGTAAAAAATAATTAAAATTATGGAAGAAAGTATTGAAGAAAAGGTGTCTCTAACACAGAAGATTGACGAGATCAATAAAACAATGAGCAACATCTTAACAAAGACTACAAAGACTTCAAAAACATATTTTCATGGACGCAATGAAAGAAAACATAATAGGTACGGTGATTAAGAGAGTTGAAGTGCTAGAAGGATACATGCACGACAAGGCAATAGCAATAGAGAATTTAAAGAAAGAGGTTAATGTATGCAAATCAAAAAACGAAGATCTTCTAAACACAAATAAAGCATTAAATGATGAGTAAAGTGAAATAAGAGAACATTAAACGACCTCGAACAATACGGAAGACGAAATAATATTCGCATATTTTGCCTGTCGCATGATAAAGAAGGTGAGACATCCCAAGAAACAACTGCGAGAATAATTAGTATTCTGAACAACAGACTGGGCCTTAACCTTATACGTGATATTGACATCGCCGACCGTCTAGGCAAATATGACAAAAACAAACCCCGACCAGTTATTGTCAAATTTGTAAGCAGACAAGTGAATAGTACCATTCTTCGCAATGCGAAAAATTTCAAAGGATCCGGCATTTTCGCCAATGAAGATCTAACCCGTACCAACCAGGAGGTACTGTCCTCGCTACGTCTAAAAGCGAGAGAAACCATCGCCAAAAGATGGTCGTTTGAGGGAAGGCTTTTTGTCAAGTACAAAAACGACACCGTAGAAGAGGTACGATACAAAGACTACGGAAAGTGGTTAAAGCTACAGAGTCTCTATATCAATCGATTTCTTCTTTGTAGGCGTGTCTTTATTTGTACCTTCATGTTTACCAGCTCATGTCGAAATCGGGTATTTAAAGCTACAGAGTCTCTATGTTAACTGGTAATAACTCATGAATATGAATGAGTAACGTGTGAAGTAGTTTCAAATCGACGAACACCCCCAATAGTCGGTATATAAGGCAAAAATCGAGGCGTAAAATATCACATTTTTATTTAGCCTTCGTACAGGTAACATCGATAAATGGCTTCAAAATACATGTGAAAAAAAAAGTACTTGCCCGGAACGGGATTTGATCCACAGCCGTTGCGCTTTAAGGTTGTGATGGCCCTACGTTTAACCACTAGACCACGGCTATTTACTGGTATGTTCTAGCATTATTACCACTAAACAGGCATTACGTAATAACTAGGGCACACACAAACTCATCAAGCGCTAAACAACAAGTCGAGATATGGTTGTTTTGAGGCAGAATATTAGTTTCATAATGATAACATACAGTATTACACCAGGCAATGTTAATTTACACGTCCGACAAGATGGACTATATATTTATGGATTCATCTTAAGTTGCGTTGAAATATCTGAAGTTATTTTGCCTCGTAATAAATGGTATACACCTTTTTATCAAGAAGCATTATAGCTCAGTGGATAGAGCACCGGACTTGAAATCAGAAGGTCGTGTGTTCGAGTCCCGAAAGAGGATTTTTTTCTTTGGTCAATCATAATGTTACCTGTGTACAGGAACGATGTGCACTGGTCGATGTCTATACACTAAATGATGTTCTGCGCTATATTTGCTCGCTAAACATGAGCTGGTGAACATGAAGTTACAAATAAAGACACGCCTACAAAGAATACATCGATTGATATAGGGACTCTGTAGCTTTAAATACCCGATTTCGACATGAGCTGGTGAACATAAAGTTACAAATAAAGACACGCATGGAAAGAAGAAATCGATTGATATAGAGACTCTGTAGCTTTAAGCGAGCAAATATAGCGCAGGACACATTTCACAATCAACTTTGTAAATGACACTAATTGATTATAACGATGCATAAAACATGCAGTCTCACTTTTCAAGGTCAAGCATCCTTATATTTTACTAGTTATCTGAGGGCCTAAAGAAACATTAAGAGCATGGTGGGGGCAGCGGCGGTAGTCACTCCATATACAGGGTATAACAAGGATGTCCACAATTCGAGGTTGGTGAGTATTTGTAAGGCCAAACACACAAATATGTCTGTTTAGGCATGGCTCTATGTTTCAATTTGTATCCCAGGTTTATGGTAACATGCCAGAAAATAGTAGGTAGGGTAAGTATAGCATTTTATACCCAAAACAGCCTTGATTTTTTATATTTTTCTGGTAAATTGGAAAAATGTGCTAGGTCTCACCAGAAAAAAATAGGTAGGGTCGGGTTACCCTAAACACAACTTTTTGCATGGTCTAAGTTGAACGCTCATATAAAATTAATTAGAATTTTGTTCACCCATACCCACACCCTGCCAACCAACATTGTTGAATAGTTTTCATTACACTCGTCTTAACACATTTATCAATTTAATATTTAATAATATTGTCTCACTGACAAACCTGAGATTATATTGAGAGAGAGAGAGAGAGATATGGAGAGAGAGATGAGAGAGAGAGAGAGAGAGAGAGGGGAGAGAGAGAGGGGGAGGGGGAGAGAGAGATAGGAGAGAGGTGTCGATAAAACGAAGAAGAGGCCTACTGTACATTACGATTGATGCGATGGTAAGATGCGATGGTCGATGGTAAGATGCGATAGTCGATGGTAAGGTGCGATGCTCGATGGTCCATCGCATCTTACCATCGACCATCGCATCTTACCATGGACCATCTCATCTTACTATCGACCATCGCATCTTACCATCGCATGCGATGGTCGATGGTAAGATGCGATAGTCGATGGTAAGATGCAATTGTCGATGGTAAGATGCGATGGTAAGATGCGATGGTCGATAGTAAGATGCGATGGTCGATGGTAAGATGCATACACATTTACAGACGAGACCGGGTACATAAGAAATGAAATAATTCCATTATTTCAATACATATATTTCAAATGTATGTATCCATGCATTCTGATCTATACATGCTTTTGGTTTATGCCGGAGTGCTCAAAATAGGTTTTAACATACCAAATTGCAACGGTACGTCCGGAAAAGAAATGAGGATGGTGAAAATATATGTTGCAGTGCTAATTTTCTGAATCCGAAAAAATAGCGAAAAAATGAAGTTTTAACAGCGAGAATGATTTTTTTTTTATGAAAATGTTCATTGACATGTCTACTATTAATAAAACAAAATTTAAAGTCAATCAGAAAAAAGTACTTTTTTCCCCCCAAAATTAACAAAGTACACCGTATTCGTTAAAATATGAACAATCGCCTTTCGAAGTTATTGTTCACCGGGATATAAAACCGTGAAATTATGCAATCCTTTTTAAGAGATATATTGATTTCAACATTGTTCTGTATTTAATAAATTATTAGAGTAGAATGTTCACAGTTTTTCTCAAGGACACCATTATGGTAGTATCCCTGCAACTCCACCCCGTCCCTCGCCCCGCCCCCACCACCCTCCATATCGTATTGATTAAGTTGTATATAGCTGCGAATGCGCAGTTTTAATTAAATTCGATTTATTTCATCATTTTAGAAGCGAGGAAAAAAACAAAAGCATGTACGCGTAGATACATCTTTCCTCTGTCGATATGTAAAATATAAAAAAAATCGGAATATTATTGTGGAATTATGAATTCATTTATAAGAGATTAATCGATTTCAGCATTGTTCAGTAATTTTTATATTAATGATGTAGTATGTTCACAGTATTTATGAGGGCAACATTACGGTAGTATCCCTCCAACCCCGTCGGCTTCCCCACTCCCCTTCACATCGGTGAATAAACCACTTGTTTAACTGGATTCAACATTGTGCAAGAAACTATTCATATACTATAAAATTGTTATAACGTTTATAAACCTGATGTCTACCCCCACTGCTTATCCTTGTTAATAAATGTTTGATAGTGGTTGTCAGCAGGGACTTGACCTTTGACCTAAAAATCAAACGGATCATCCTCTTTCCACTGTCCAATAATGAAGTTTCATGAAATTTCCTTTAGTTTAGGTGAAGAGGAAAAAACTGTGGGCAAAACTTTTCATTTTCCGGTAACTGACCTTTCAACTACTGACTTCAAAATAAACAGGGATTATCATTTAACCAAAGGCAGTCAAAGTATGACGTTTTATGAAATTAGCTTTAGAGAAAGTAAAAAAAGAGTTTCATTGCGGACACGATTTTTCATGATCAAGTCACTGTGACATTGACCTTAGATTTACTAACCTCAATATTAATAGGGATCATACTCTTACCAAAGTCAGTCAACCCATGACGTTTGACTATATTTACTTCAGGGAAAATAGAGTTACGACACGACAATGGTTTTCATGATGACAATGACCTTTGACCTAATGACCGCAAAATCAAAAGGCATCATTCTCTCACCAAATGCACTCAAACCATGAATTTTGATGAGATTTGCTTCTGGGGAAGTGGACAGTGCAGACAAGGTTTTTTATAGTCATTATTGGGTCACGGCCAGCCAGGCCAATATTTTATATGCACATACCGATGCTTCGTACAAAGTTTCGTCAAAATCCAACAAGTAGCGCAGACGGACGAACGGAAAGGCCAAATATAGTCTGTCTCACCTACCACTTTGTGGTGGAAGACGTAATTATAAAGACAATATTTTAGTACATATGCATACTTTATTAAGCAAATAATTTAGCGAACATAAACTTCAGCATTGACTCTGGCCAGTGGTGTACATGTAGTCTTCTTCCACATGACGTGCAGACTGAAAGAAAATAAAGACATAAAATAAAAAGTTAATATAAGTCGAGCAGAGTATTGAATTTGAATCAGGTGTTGCGAGGTGGAGCTAGGGCATGTTTAGGGGAATGGGACAGTTTTAAATTTAATTATTGTTTAACACGTTCTTTAGGTTATTTCGAGCCGCCCCAAAGAGAAGAGGAAAAATACATAGGCATCCAGGAACCCTGCCCTGCGCTTACTACCGATTTGATACCCATGGTTCTTTAACGTGCTTGGAGGACAGACTCCGATACATACGAGTATATGATTGATCTGACATGATTACAGAACAATTTTAATGTATTTTTCACCCAAAAGAACAGCAAGAATCTATTATAAGGAAAGTTAAATACTGACAGAGGGTGCAATGCTCTATAAGCCATTTTTACTAGAAGGGGAATAAAAAACAACTCTTGCCAAACATCTAAAATTGTTAAATTTTACACGTTTTGTTCATAGGATATTTTACTTTAATTACTTAGTAAGATCATTTTACATGGGGAGAAAACATATTAATATACAATTATTTATTTTCTCTCTCAAAACCTGATGATGCCGCTAGTTTCAGAAATAAAACACGATTAAATAGGGCTGTTGAGAAGACACTTTTGTAGATGTTTGGTCTGTTCTGATGTGAAAATGTGTAAAACAGACACAATATTGAAAATTTGCTCTGTGTCCCTTTAACAAATTGGGGACCCGTCACATAGAACATAATCATATTATAATTTGTTGATGTTAAAGGGACACACGGCAATCTTGAAGTATTTATCAAGAATTAACATAAGCATCTCCATTTGTTAACCTGGTAACATTTCAAATTACCTGCTTGCATTAAAAATTAAATAAAAGTGCACTGAAACACTGTACGCGTGTTGTTAGACTCCAAAGGTACCCGCAGTGCTCGCCGACGTACGCGCCCAATTTCGGGTGTAAAAAAACGGCGTCTGTTTTAATTGAAAATTCGTAAAATAATCCGTAAAATACAAAGAAATAGTCCATGTTCGTGGAGTAAAAATGCGAACAGAACTGATATGTTATAGGTCCGTGGCGTTCCTACTGTATAGTTGAGCTATAATTCCGTAATTAGGCCAAACAGAAGAATATGTGTGTTTAGGCAGGGCTCTATATTTCAATGTTCATCCCAGGTTTAGGGTAACATGCCAGAAAATAGTAGGTAGGGTAGGTACGGATTTATTTTCATACATATTTTTTATATAGGAACATAGCATTTTATACCCCAAACAGGCTTCATTTTTATATTTTTCTGGTAAATTGGAAAAATAATTCTAGCTTTCACCAGAAAAAATACGTAGGGTCGGGTTACCCTACACACTTTTTGCAAGGCCTAAGAACATGGTTGAATGGTTTTCATTACACTCGTCTTAACATATTTATCAATTTAATATTTGATAAAATTGTCTCACTGACAAACCTGAGCATATACTGAGAGAGAGAGGGAGGGGGAGAGAGAGGGGCGGGGAGAGAGAGAGAGAGAGGAGAGAGGGATGTCGATAAAACGAAGAAGAGGCCTAATGTACATTACGATTGATACGATGGTAAGATGCGATGGTCGATGGTAAGAAGCGATGGTCGATGGTCAATCGCATCTTACTATCGACCATCGCATCTTACCATCGCATCTTACCATCGACCATCGCATCTTACCATCGACCATCGTCTTATGACACACGTGCTACGGCCACTCTTGGTCAAGTTTTCCATTCCCGAATATTGCAAACAAGTGTTTGTGGGCGAGTGAGGAGTGCATACATTGGAGGAATACGTGAAACATAATTATATAAAGGAAAGCGGGCACATTTCACAACCAACTTTTTAAATGACACTTATTGATTATAACTATGCATAAAACATGCAGTGCCTCATTTTTTAAGGTCAAGCATCCTTATAGTTTACTATTTGTCTGAGAGCGTAAAGAAACATTAAGATCATGGTGGGGGCAGAGGCGGTCTGGAATGTATCTAGTCAATCCACATACAGGGTATAGATCCAGGTTTCGAGGTTGTTGAGTACTTTTTCGAGGATTTATATAGGCGCGCGCCCTGCCACCCTTCCTCTCCCCACTGGAACCTACTCAAACCCAGACACAGAAGGATGACAATGCCAAGTTTGTTGTACTTCTGAATTCCGAATTCCGAAGTTTGAAGTCTGATAGGTCTGACGGTCTATAGGTGAGCTATAATTCCGTAATAAGGCCAATCAAAAAACTATGTATGTTTAGGCAGGACTCTTTATTTCAATGTTCATCCCAGGTTTAGGGTATACGTAACATGCCAGAAAATAGTACGGATTTATTTTCATATATATTTTATATATATATATACATATATATAGATAGGAACATAGTATTTTATACCCAAAACAGCCTTGATTGTTATATTATTCTGGTAAATTGGAAAAATACGCTAGATTTCAACAGAAAAAAAAGGTAGGGTCGGGTTACCCTAAACACACATAACTTTTTGCAAGGCCTAAGTTTAACGCTCATGTAAAATTAATTAGAATTGAACAAAGCAGGTTTTTGTTCACCCACACACCCAAAATGGTTGAATAGTTTTCATTACACTCGTCTTAACATATTGATTAATTTAATATTTAATAAAATTGTCTCACTGACAAACCTGAGAGAGAGAGAGAGAGAGAGAGAGAGAGATAGAGAGACAGGTGTCGATAAAACAAATGTACATTACGATTGCTGCGATGGACGATGGTAAGATGCGATGGTCGATGGTAAGATGCGATGGTAAGATGCGATGGTCGATGGTAAGATGCGATGGTCGATGGTCCATCGCATCTTACCATCGACCATCGCATCTTACCATCGGCATCGCATCTTACTATCGACCATCGCATCTTACTATCGACCATCAACCATCGACCTAGATCGGTGGTCGATGGTAAGATGCGATGGTAAGATGGCCCTAACAGGACAACGTACAAAACTATATATAATGAAAACCAAATAATTGCGTCTCTCAATCTATAAGGGAGACAACCTTTAATATACTTATTTAATTTGTAACACAGAGTTGTCTTTGAAAAGAGTGTCAACAAAATGTCGGGCAATACTATAATACGCGAACTATTGCGTATATCACGACACGGTTTTAAGCTGAGCGATCTTCATTATGGAGGAGAACACGAACTCTGCCTAATATATGTAATATTGCAGGTATATTTATATAAATAAGTACATGAACATATTAGCGATCAATATAATTTTTCAATCACCTCTGCATGTTTGGGGTGAAAGGAAAAAACGAACACCACAATAGCACGTATATGATACCATAAACATGTGGATACATTCTAGCTTCATCAGGTTATTTGTTGGTATTGTTTTGTATATATAACTTTCGCAGTCAAATTTATTAAATATATGTTGTGTCCTCGCGGGTTTTATGACCGATTATAATTATTTGATACTAACCTTTAAGGTGACACTTGCCAATCCTAAAGCATGTATCTATAATTGAAATTAGCATCTTCACGGACGTGTGACCCATTGGAATTATCTGTATAAACTATATATGTAACACTAATATTTAAAGGGACACTTGGTAATCCTGTATCATATATCGATAAATAAAATTAACATCTCGATCTATTAATCGAGACGCCGCGAGTTTTAAAAAACAATCGAGTGCGCCGAGTGTCCCTTTTAAAGTGAAAATCATTCCTTAGACCTTCCTTTTTCAACTTTCGTTTTTTCGAGATAAAGTTCGATCGTCAGGGAATAGAGTAATAGTCTATTGCTAAATAATATGTCACCTCTGCATGCTTGCGGTGAAAGAAAAAAACACCACCACAATAACACGTATTTGTTACTCAATTCAATTCAAAATGTTTATTCCAAGATTTACATATGTAAACAGCAATGGATATATAGAAATACATCATATTTAACAATCATTATGGCGAGTAAGCGACAGAACAGATAAAGAGATAATTCATGATAGTTTGTGATAATATAAAGTTACACAAGTTCTTTCATATTTATGACAAAAAACAAACAGGTAAATATATAAAAAAATATATATATTACTACCAAATAAGTTAACAGTTGTATATTATTTAAATTTGAGCACCGTTGTAAAGTGCCTAAAAAGTGGGAGAACAACTTTCAGATTAAGTTTATCCCTTGAAATAGGTACATTTATCGTGCGTTATTTTTACATTATGATTTATAGATTTTGTTGTAAATAGACGTCGAACAACAAGGATATGATATTTTCTATAGCATCGTTAACAATATGTACTGACCATGCGAACACATACAAATAACTCCTACAATATTCATTTGAATTACATCAAATCGTAAACTATAAATAAATCATACATCTTTACAATATTCATTTGGAGCATTCCCTTTTGCCTCGTGCCAGTTTCAATTATCCATAGTCATGTGTTGAGTATACATAAATATCATTAAAAAAGCATGCAGCATGGAGTGACCTTTTCAATTACTTGCATACACTGACAATGTCTATTTGATAGGTCATCACAAAGTTGAAATATTCATAACCGGATTAAGTGGGTAATTCAGAACATCTTTGGATAAATGAAACTGGAATGGGCAATTTAACATATTTCATTTAAATTGAAATAACGATCATTGACACATATGGATACCTCGATACTTATTTAGTTGGATTACTTTGTTGGTAAGTATATCTTCTACATTGTTGTTATTGTTAAAATAATAATATGTTAGTTTACATATCAGTCAACGAGAAAAGAGCTATAGTGTAACATAATAATTCAATCATTTAGCATATACATAATTATAAAAGTTTACATCAATAGCTACCAATTACCAAGTATTTGTACTTTAGCGACAAACGTATAATACTGTGGTTACTCTTGGCATAATTTGTAACTTCAACACCGTCGTATTATATCTAGGTTTTTACACTTTTCAAGACAATATCTATAAACACACTTAACTTCTTAAGTTTTTGTTCATTATTTGTATTCATCACTTCCTCGAATTTAATTATATTTGGCCGTTTAAAATAGTATGAATGTATATGTGTTTTTCTTTCTTCTTTAAAGTGTGTACAAACAAGCAGATAATGGTATTCATCTCCTACTTCTTGGAGACATATGGATACATTTTCTGTTCACATGTTACTTGATGGTACCGTTTTGCATTAACTTTAGCAGACAAATTTATTAAAAGGTATGTGTTGTATATGCACGGGTTTTGGGACCCATTAGAATGATCTGTATAAACTATATATGTAACAATAATCTTTAAAAGGACACTTGGCAATCCAGAATCATATATCGATAAATAAAATTAACAACTTGATCTATTAGGCGTAAAAAAAAAAGTTGTTTGTTTCCACTAACCCGACCGACCCTAATTTTACCCCCCGACCCTAAACTTTTTTTTCCGATTTTGGTACGAAAATTTTTGGGTACGAAAGAAAATGTTTGCGAAACGTAGACGGAACGAAATAAATGAGTACGAAAAACGTATTCATTTGGTTGTCCTCGTTTTTATCGTCAGCAGTCGATCCAATATGGCAGCCTCCGCGGATCGGCCAACGTGTATTTTGGCCGTGAATTTGGGCATCTGCCCACACAATAACAAGCCTATACAAAAAAATCAGTGTTTCTACTCTCTTGGACATTCTACGAACTATTTCTTTCATATCATCCTCAAGCCATCAACCTTGTGAAGACCCTGGTTTCCACCAACATCAATGGAGAAAATTCTTACGAGGTTTTGTCACATTTCCTTTTTTGTCGATAAATTTAAATCCTTTATAATAGCTGTTAATTGTAAGATACTTTCAAATTATGATTTGGCTATGTATTACACTCCCCTAAAAATGAATTATTTTTAAAATGATAACACCGAAATGTTTCATAAACATGGAGAAAATTAACATTTGGAAGAAAAAGCTGCCAGCTTTTTCTTGTTTGTTTGTTTACAGTTTGAATGTGTTTAACTTAGTGTTATAAATAGGACTTGTATTATCGTTTATTTCAACTACCTCGATAGCTCAGTGGTTAGAGCGCTTGTCTTGTGAGCAGCAGGTTGCGGGTTCGAGTCCCACCACAACCAGGGAATTTTATTTTTTCTTTCATAGTCAGATTCAAGAAATGTTTTGATAAAAAACTTGGAAAGTCGAAATTCTATGTTTTATGTTGAAATCGGTGGCTAATATGTTTTATGTTGAAATCGGTGGCTAATATTTTGGTATTGCTATTTTTATTACATATTTAACCAACAGAAGCCTTTTCATTCTATTCTGAAGGTCTCGAGATACCGGTCCTGCATCTTAAAGCTTTAAGTTTGCATTTTCAATGAAATTGTACAATGCTGTAGGTTGATACTATGTATAAGCACAAAACTTGCCTTGTCAATGATAAACTGTGTACAATGCTGTAGGTTGCTACTATGTGTAGCACAAACATGCCTTGTCAATGATAAACTGTGTACAATGCTGTCAGTTCACATACCTATAGCACAAAATTTGCCTCTTAAATAAAAAAAAGTTATCGAAAAAAAAATGTTATGCCTACCTACCACCCCTATTTTTTTGGGAATGTTAGCGGAAACAAACAACTTTTTTTTTTTTGGCCTTAATTGAGACGACGTCGAGTTTTTTAAAAATTAACATTCGAGTTTGCCAAGAGTCCATTTTATAGTGAAAATCGTTCCTTAGCCCTTCCTTTTTCAACTTTCTTTTTTCTTCGAGAAAAAGGGTCAATCTAAAGGGAATATAGTAATAGTCTATTGCTAACTAATATAAGTATAGCGGATAGATTCTAGTTCAAGATTTAACATATACAATAGTATTTTATCAATTTCAACAGCAATTTTAACGAGCTCAGCACTGGCAAAATAACGTTCATTAGATCTTCCTTTTTCAGTTTTCGTTTTTGAGAATAAGGTCGATCTATGAGGAATAGCCCGGATAAACAGTTTATTGTTCATCAGTTATAATGTAAAGATCCTCCAACCTGTCTTTTCTCGTTTTACTAAGATTGAGTAATATTAACACTATAATTTATTCTATTTCTGTTTCATTGTACGGCTAGTCAAGGGTGGATAGATTTATAAAACATTTAGAGCGTCGATTACGATAAACTGTCGAGTATAAAATTAATATATCGCGATAGGACAGCTCAATTTTGAACAATGATTCACAAGTCGAAAGGCCTGAGTGAAATTGTGTACAATTGTAATTATAATGGTCAAAACGTTTAATCACACGTGTCTGCTTCTAGACTAATAAAAAACGCTTACATTTTATGATGTATAATAATAATTCATTTTATTGCACCTCGCACAAAATCCTAGGAATTTTATTGGATTAAAGCGGTCACATGGTGACCCTCTATTATTCTATAGTGGGTCAGTAGATTTCATAGAGGGTCACTAAAACAGTATGGACTACAATTCCGATTCGCAAATAGTTCTTTAAGGCGTTAGTAACAAACATAATAAGAAAATTAATACTGTTTTTAAACTGTATCGGTCGTGACGTCAACGTCATGATGTCAAATTGCGCGAACGTCTCAATGACATTGATACGGTGGCATAGAGGTGACATGTGTATGTTTTTATTTATCTCGTGCGCACGGGATACTAAGTCGTGCTCACGAGATACTAAGTCGTGCGCACGCGATAACTAAGTCGTGAGCACGACTTACTAACTCGTGCGCACGAGATACTAAGTCGTGCTCACGAGATACTAAGTCGTGAGCACGAGATACTAAGTCGTGCTCACGAGATAACTAAGTCGTGAGCACGACTTACTAACTCGTGCGCACGAGATACTAAGTCGTGCTAACGAGATACTAAGTCGTGCGCACGAGATAACTAAGTCGTGAGCACGACTTACTAACTCGTGCGCACGAGATACTAAGTCGTGCCCACGAGATACTAAGTCGTGAGCACGAGATACTAAGTCGTGCTCACGAGATAACTAAGTCGTGAGCACGACTTACTAACTCGTGCGCACGAGATACTAAGTCGTACTCACGAGATACTAAGTCGTGCTCACGAGATACTAAGTCGTGCGCCGCCCCAGGGGTCACATGTTTTTCATGGAGTTATATAGGGAAAACTTAAAAAATCTTCTTGTCCCAAACCTTAAGGCTCAGAGTTTTGATATTTGGTATATAGCATCACCTAGTGGACCTCTACAAAGATTGTTCAAGTTATGGCCCTTGGGTCAAAAATGGCCCTGCCCCGGGGGTCACATGTTTTACATTGAGTTATATAGGGTAAACTTAAATCATCTTCTTGTCCCAAACCGTAAGGCCCAGAGTTTTGATATTTGGTATGTAGCATTACCAAGTGGACCTCTACAAAGATTGTTCAAATTTTGGCCCTGGGGTCAAAAATGACCCGGCCCCGGGGGTCACATGTTTTACATGGAGTTATATAGGGAAAACTTAAAAATCTGCTTGTCCCAAACTGTAAGGCCAAGCTATTTGGTTTGTAGCATATCCTAGAGTACCTCTACCAAGATTACTCAAATTATGGCCCTGGGGTCAAAAACTACTCAAACTGTTCAGCTTTGCTGAACAAGATGGCCACTACAGCTAAAATAGTAACTTTTAATGAAATCAGAACATGGATTCAGGTGAGCGATTCAGTGACATCATGGCCCTCTTGTAGCTTTGTGCCATTAATACATTCACTAGTCTTTTTCTGGAACATCTGTGTGCATCTGTTATGAAATAATTTTCATTAGTTTCTCTATACAAATTTACACTGTCTAACCATTGCTAGCTAATGTACACTGTCTAAACCATTGCTAGCTATAGTACATTCATTTTGGAAACAAGTGGGGGTGGGGGGGGGGGGGGGGGTGTGGAGGGGGTGTTCTTAGGTTGCAGACATAACATTTTGTAAATGTGTCTTTTTGTTTCATTTCTTTTAACCTCAATACTTAAACTTGGATCACCATTAGAAAATTATGGCATTATTATGCAAATGTATTGCTAGTTAAGTCCAGATTTTTTTTATTAATTGGTTTACGGGAGATTTTGATAAAAATCAGAAAACATTTTGATAAACTTTATTTTTAAAACATTATCGACAGCAAATGAGGGGGGAAAAATAAAAAATAAAAATCGCGATTTCAAATTGTATTTTTATTTGGGTTTTCAAAATTTAGGAGCAGCGTTCCCGTAAACAAATTAATAAAAAAAACTCTGGCCTAACTGTATAAGCCACAGTATGCACAACCTGGTGTTTTCATTCAGTTTTTCATTTGGCGAATTCGACTGGGACTTTTTGTTGAGCACGACAGCTTCGTTGAGCATATTTTTTGTTCGACTTGTAGTATGACGTCACACCGTTGAGTACGAAACTCAACGCTGGTGGACCTCTGAAAAGTAAGTTGCTCAACAGAAAGTCGCCAGTCGAATAGGCATAGAAATAATTGATCCAAAAGGCATATCTTATGCAAGAATCCGAATACAAATGAGCTGCATCTTGCGAAAAGGGGTCTTCATGCATCTGCGTAGTGTTGTCCTGGATCAGCATGTGCAGTCCACACAGGCTAATCCGGGACGACACTTTACGCAGAGGCGCTAATACCCTTTTTACCAAGATGCGGTTCAATTATATGACATGAACATTCACGCAGTTTGATCTGAATCTACAGTGTGTGTTAATCACGTATCAAACCTTCCGAGAAGCTACTGGCTACTGTGTAGATACAGATCAGACTGAAAGAATGTGTAGGCTGTTGGTGATTTTCTGTTTCTAGAAGGTCTACTCTAAGTATATATATATATACTGGAAGCGGAAAGTGTCGTACCAAATTAGCCTGTGCGGACTGCACAGGCTGATCAGGGACGACACTCTACGCAAAAGCATTTATACACCTTTTCGCAAGATGCAGCTCAAATGTACTTGTATTGTTAGTGATTGTCGCTATTTTTATGCCCCCGTATCGATAGATCGGGGGCATATTGTTTTTGGTCCGTCTGCGCTGTATCTGCGTGTCTGCATGTCTGTCCTGAACTTTAACATTGCCTGTAACCTTTGATCCATTCAGCTACAGGCTTCACATTTGCTATACATTTTCTATTAGTCAATGGCGTTCACATGACAGCATGCTAAAAGACCTTGACCTTCACCATGACCTTGAAAATGACATTGAAATCTTCATTTTGATAAATCATTGTAACTTCTGATCCATTTAACCTACATACGCCATAATTCATATACATATTCTACTAGTCAATGAATTTCACATAGCATCATGCAAAATGACATTGACCTTCACCTTGACCTTGAAAATGACATTGAACTTCGTGTGGTTAAAGCTGAAATCGGGGACATAGTGTTTCAAAAACACATTTTGTTGTTTGTTGAAATGTAATAAAGCTAGACAGAACTAGTCATTTTAATCATCTGCTTATTTGTTAAGTTCCATAGATCTAGATGTTAAATTATTTCCTTCAAATTTTAAAATAAAATACACTAGACAAATGTAAAAGATGTTGATACCCTTTAATTACTCATCTAAACCCTTTCCCTCATTAAAAGCATCTCCTACTTCTCTGCAATAGACATATTTTAAACCATTCTAGGAAAAGGAAAACTTGTTAACCCTTTCCTATACAGACGACTTTTGACGCGTCTGCAGCAGATGCCTTTTAAACACATTGTGGGAAAAGGAGAAATTGCTCATAACGAGCAATTTCTCCCTTTCCCACAATAATTTCTACTCTGTCAGAAATTTTAACTCTCATTTGTTCCAGTATTGATTTATTTTCTTCAGACATTTTCAATTTGGAAGAGTCTAAAAATGGCATATCAGGAAAAGGGTTAATATTGAACAATTTCTAGTTTTACCACTATGCTTTCTTCCCTCTAAAATATTTATTAAGAATGTCAAGTCTTTTCTATTAAATGTTTCATTTTGGCAGTCCAGAAGTTGCAAACAGTTAATAGAAAATACTTTAAAAGCAAGCGGGCTCGACAAAAATTCATATTTCATTTGGAAAATAATTCATCTTTTGTATTAAAGGGATTATATAATATATACAAGGAAATCTTGGATGGAGCAAAAATGATCATCATACTTGATTTCAGAAAAAAGCATGATTGCAAGGCAGACATTGCTTTCTACAAACAACTTGAGCTGATCTTGTAGTCATAAAACAGTTTATTCTGCATGCTCAGTAACAATCTCTGTGCTCTGTGCCCATGCCACAAGCAGCGCAAGCAGGACTCAAACTCTGGATGCCCGAGTGTTAATCCTATGCCTTAACCACTCAACCACAGAGGACCCTCACACAAGTTGTATAACCTCTGGGCCTGATCTCACGGCGTTTCCAAAGAAGCTTATATGAAATGGTGGTATAAGGTTAATATTCTCCAGAGAAGAATGGAAGAACCAGACAAAAAAGACACGTGAAAGTTTAACTGTGAGACTGAATCAAAAACATCGTTGGAAACAATTTATCCTTTTCCCACAATGTTTCCAAGACATCTGCTGTAGAAGAAACCATTTCCAACATGCAAGAAATCGGCAGCAGACGACTTCGAAAACATGTAGACAAAGTTGAATATATTTATAATTATTTAAATAAAATTGAAAACATTGTGACAAAAGAAGAAATTGCTCAGAATGTTTTCAAAAATTGTCCGCTGCTCATGGAAAGGGTGACCTGGGCACTACAGCATCATTCATAATACGATCCCCAAAACCCTGAGCTCTCCAACAAAGCCAACTGCTCCCATTCTCAGTTATTGTGACGGGAGAGGAAAATGGCAGCCTTGTAAGAAGTCTTGGCCACAGAGAATACGGTTGCGAGGTTAAGAGTAATCATGGATTTAGACAATATAGCAGTTTTAACAATTCACAAAAGCTAACCATGTTAAATAAACGAATTAACCATTTCCCAGATACAGGCAACTTTTGACATGTCTGTATCAAACGACTTCTGAAAACAGTGTGGGAAAATGAGAAATTGCTTATAAAAAGCAATTTCTCCTGTTCACACTATGTTTTCTATTCAATATTCTACTATTATACTTTCATTTGTCCAGATTTTCTACTTTTTTTCATGAGAGACTTTCAATTTGAAAGAGGCTATACATGACATGTCAGGGGAATGGTTAAGAAAGTGGTGACTTAAGTTAATCAACAATATTCCAAGACTCAGTACTGGCCCAAATCTTTCCTCTGAAAACAGACAACAAGTTTGAATGATTTTGTGGGAAAAGAAGCAACTCATTTTAACTAGCATTTGCTTCTCTTTCCCAAATCTTCCACACCTTTACAATATGCAAGAGCAAAAGCATATTCCAAGTACATCTGTGTTTCTTGCAGGCAGTGGACAGGCTGATAGACAACAGTGAAGGAAGGCTTAACCCATTACCACATAATTTAACCCATTACCACATAATTTAACCCATTACCCCATACGGAATTTTGTAACGGGTGCAAATTAAAAGCATCAGTAGACGATAATAGTAAATTACGCCAAATGACAGTTTCATTTTGAGATAGAGTAGAAAACATTGTTTTCTGAAGTCGTCTGCTGCAGATGCGTTAAAATGCGTATTCATGGAGTAAAGGGTTAACACATTCCTTGATATGTCATTTACAGGGTCTTCAAAATTGAAAGCATCACAAGAAAAGATTATGAAATCCGAACAAACAAAATTTCAATTGTAAGAATGGTTACTGATTATAAAACAAGGTGGGAAATGGAGAAATTGCTTGTTACAAGCAAATTCTCCTTTCCCCATGTTTTATAAAGTCATCTACTGCAGACATGTTAAATTTGTGTTTGCATCTGGGAAAGGGTAAAGACTCATGTTAAGAAAATCTGCATGTTTGGATGGTTTTGAAAACCTTGTGGTTAATGGAGCCGTTGCTCATAACATACAAATGTTTTTGTCTCACAATGTTTTAAAGAGTTTTCTGCTGCAGATGTATAAAAAATGGATATGTGGTAATGGCTAAATTATTACCTTGCTTCATATAAAAAACAGTTAAACTAGATTTATTTCATAAGTTGAAAACAACAATACGGCATCAGCGTAAAGTATCAACCTGGATCAGCCTGTATGGGCTTCACAGAACACACAAGATGATTCAGACTCACGCTTACTGACTCCGGGGTATTGAGATATAGGGTAGTCCATGAAACAGAAATCTTTTGGCATATTGGAAAGTAGCTTTAGTATACAACACTTTCCGCTTTTGAGTGAATTTCTGTTTCAAGAAGCTTTACTCCAAGTGTAAATCCATTGGAAGCGGAAAGTGCCGTCCCGGATTAGCCTGTGTGGACTGCACAGGCTGATCCGGGACGACACTTTACGCAGATGCATTAAGACCCCATTTTGCTTGACGCAATTCAAGTCAATTTTTCAAAGTGTGCCCTAAACAGAGATAAATATGTTGTTTGGTAGTCTCTATAACACCAGCTCTAATTCCATATCAACACTTAGTTAAAACAAGCTGTAAGCTGATAGCAGACTAGAGGATTCAAGCAGAGCTCCAGATAATTCGAGTTTTTCTCATGGTATATTCTTTATTACTCATCCAAACCCTATGTTGTTGGTACTCGACGAGACGATTCTAATGAGTACCCACAACATAGGATTTGAATGATGAGAATTATGGGATATTTTATATCGAAACAATAACATTTGAGCCCCTTTATCTGGAGCCCTGGGATTGGTTCAGAACAACTCTCCACAAGGTGGCCTCGAGTTATGCTCACACAATCACAAGAAGCGGACAGAAAATACTACATCGATGAACGGTTAATTAGAGTTGGTTAAAATGGACTCCTAATTAACAACACTTCTCATTTCCAGTGTTTTTTTCTCTGTTCACATCAATCCCACCACTTTGTTGTGAGTCTCTGCCAGGAGTCTGAAACACAAGGCAAAACTCACATTTAACCCTTTCCATAATACAAGAAATCTGCAGCAGACGACTTTGAAAACATCTACGTAAAATAACAAAAAAACACTATGAATAACTGTTTTAATATTTAATTAAAGATGATAACATTGTGACAAAAGGCTTCTTTTGTCACGCTATTATCAAAAGTCGTCATTTTTTAATGACATTTTATTTTCCCACATATTTATGATTCATTTATATGTGAATGACATGTATGCGTCTCCTCAAATGTTGAAAGAGCCTAACAGCTTCATCAACAGTGTTTGGTGGAAGAAGGCTGTCTTCCGCCATAACGTCTATACACACGTTATACATATCAGGTGCGCAGCATACTGTCGAACGAAACTGGACTCGACCACGACAAGCATCTATGTCATCCCTTGATACAGGCCACAAATAGTCTGTAGTGTTTCATAGTCTAGGAAAACTGTACATCCTGTTTGGTTGACCAAATGGAATGTGCTAGTTTCTTGACCTTCTGATTGAATGGTTCTTCCACATTGTTGCTGCCAATGAAAGCTCGGTCTGAAACAAAGTGCTACATAATAATACACGTGGACCGCGAGACGAGAGTTTGGGAGAAAAGTGTTCTTAAATATTTTAGCGCGTTTGTATTGGAAGAAAAAAGTTCGAGGTATTAAGATCACTATTACGTCAACCTTCGCAGTGCGAACATATATATTGATCATTGTCGCTAGAGAGTGGCTAGTACTGCTAAACACAGGAACACTGGCTAGGTGGTCTGACCGCCATATGACCTAAACAGTGTTGAAAACGGCGTCAAATCCAAACAAACAAACAAATATATTGACCATAATTTAAAAGGTATCCAGGTTATGAGCAAACAAACAAACACACGCTCACACACATCCGCACGCACGCATCATTTCATGCACAGAATATGTGAGAAAATGAGCATGAGAGACGCAAAATTGAAACACACGTTTTTACGGCCTACATATGACGTTGTGGTGTTTGATGGTTCGCACTTTTCACGTCTATCAATTAAACCATATTTTAAGCTAATTCACGAATCTGCTTTTATTAGATGGACTGTGATAATTAATATAGTGTTTGTCAGATATCTACTCAACATTTAAGTTAAACGTTTGAAACTGTCCCTTTTTCATTGAGGATAATCCATCCATCATTATATCGTGTTTTCCCGCCTTACATCGGAAGACGTCCGTATGCCACGGACATCCACGACTCAAGCCGAAAGTCATGGAGACGATGTCGTATTGCTTACTTGGTGAATTTCCGTGACTAATGAACGTCTTCCGAAATAACACGATAACACATGGGGCCAATGATGGATGGATTACCGTAAAAAAATATTGGTTCAGTCGAACTTGCCTGAATTGGTATTGTTTGTACAGTTGTCAAATAGAAAACAGTAAATGAAACATTTGAATTGATTATGAAAAATCTAATTATTATAAAAGCATTTTAAATAGAACCAGAAACATGATAAATGCTTATTGAACAGTGTAGTTTTCTTACTTCTTATACACGCGGCAATAAAATACATTCTAGAATTGAAAAGATTATATTTACTTGTAGTAAAGCCATGAAGCAAAATTGCACAAGGCACTTGTCTGAGTCGCTCCCTGAAAAGTCTCCTGCATTTTGGAGGGTTTTGAATGTGTCCATCCAATACTGAATATGTTGGCGTCGAAGGTAGCCCCACCAGCTCTCAATCCGCTGATTAAATGTGCTTGAGCCTGAGATGTAAGCATTTTCATCAGCCCTCAAATGCCTTTGTATTTCTCTCACTACTACATTCTCTGTTCCAAAATCCCCTCGAATTATCCTAGGAGTGCCACCGTACTCATTTAACACTTCCAGCAAATACCCAGCGACAATTCTTGGATTGTTGTTTGTATGGTATACATTTAGCCATATAACTTTCCTAGAAAACCCACAGATACATCAATGTATGCACAGTCCGTAAGGTTTCAGTTTGTCGTATCCGTCGAGATGCCAAATAAAGTTTGGTCCAGCTGCAAAATAATTCCGTCGTTGAAATCTTCTAGCAGTCCGCGCTTCCACACCTGTTAATAAATAATACCAATCCAATTACTATGAGAAAATTAGAACATTTTGGTTTCTGGATATACATTTTGAAAAAGAAATCCTACACTAGATTTTTGTATCCCTGTTATAAAAATAAAAATAAAATCACGGATCTTAGAATAACTAGACACCGATGCCCCCAATACCGCCTTGTCAGAAACAGAGAAATTTGACTATGTCAAGGGCCATAACTCTGGTGTTACTGGTGCGATATAAAAATTAAAACCCAGGTGCACAACAACTCATCCAAATAAACAATTATGTGAAGTTTGGTGACTGTATGCCAATTAGTAAAGGAGCAGCGCGTGCCACAAATTTGCCATATAAAATGCCTTAATTTTGACTATGTCAAGGGCCATAACTCTGGTGTTACTGGCGCCATATAAAAATTAAAACCCAGGTGCACAACAACTCATCCCAATAAACATTTGTGTGAATTTTGGTGACTGTAGGTCGAATAATAAAGGTGCAGCGCGCGACACAACATTTTCGGGACGTACGGACGGACGGACGGACGAACGTACGTACGTACGTACGGACGGACGAACGGACAGACAAGAGCAAATCTATATGCCCCCAATTTTTTGGGGACATAAAAATATACACTTTTTGTTTGATTTTAAATGACATGTATACGTTCTCCGGATGCTCACCTGAACGAACCGGCCACCGTAAAAACCACCACTACTACTACTACCACTACAACTACCACCACTACCACTGTATGAAGTAATCAAAGGCATTCTTGTGGGTAGTGTAAGTACATACTCGTATCAGAAGCTAATATGAATTTCAGTATACGTTTTGTAAGGGCAGATGTGTTTGCTTTACTTTGTCAGGTTGAACTTACCCCGAGGGTCGCATATACGAAGGATGGTAGCAACATCGTTGACCCGTACCCGTAAACCATTGGCTATGCAACGTTGACGCATGACTCGGTATCCATGGAGCGGTCCAGAATGTTCAAGTTCGTTGCTAATAAAGTCAACCACAGTACGAGAGTCACTATAGATTCTTCGTCGCAACATCAATTCGCGTAACACTCTATGTAAATGTCTGAGTGATATGTTTATATCATGCTGGTCGCGTAAAAGGAACCGAATTTCTTCATACGTTAACCATGCATTAAAGTATAATACAATACAATCGTCTCTGCTATCAGCCATTTTCAAACAGCATCCATGTATGTAAAGTGTATTCTGATTGGCTTATTATGTCGTGAGCACGACTTACTAACTCGTGCGCACGACTTAGTATCTCGTGCTCACGACTTAGTATCTCGTGAGCACGACTTAGTAACTCGTGCGCACGACTTAGTATCTCGTGCTCACGACTTAGTATCTCGTGAGCACGACTTAGTATCTCGTGAGCACGACTTACTAACTCGTGCTCACGACTTAGTTATCTCGTGCGCACGACTTAGTATCTCGTGAGCACGACTTAGTATCTCGTGCGCACGAGATAAATACAAACATACACATGTCACCTCTATGCCACCGTACATTGACGCTCCATTAAAATGGGTTAAATATAGGTGTTTGCCTTAAAAAAAGGTGCTCGATGCAATAAATCAGTTATTGGGTTTGTTACTGACCCCCTACAGAAATATGTGGAGTCAGTCAGATATATAGGGGGACTCGGCTTTTGCCTCGCCCCCTATAAATCTTACTGACCCCACATATTTCTGTAGGGGGTCAGTAACAAACCCAATAACTAATAATATATACCATGGACAGCGGTATTAAAAAACCGCTTAATACCCGTCATTGATAATATCTTTCATTGTCATTTTTGATATAAAGTGTTGTCCAATATGAGGTGCACAAATGCGGCCACATGATGTGTGCACGTGAAACGCTAGATAGATCATGGTTTTCAAAGTAAAGGTCAAGTTAAATATCATAGTTCAGATTTCCAGTTAAAAAACTCAAAGAAGAAATATTTACAAACCAAACCTAATGAATCATAAATACTCCTTAATGTTTTTAAAATTAATAAATGACGGTGCTAAGGCTATATGTTTTTCACATTTTTGTCTTCATAAATATTTTTGTGAAGTTAAATAAGTAGTATTAAAAGATAAAAGTTTGTAATGTTCTTCTGCAAAGATATGTACATAGAATATATCCACCAGTACACTCGTAATAGCAGAATCATTGTTTAATGTATATGTGGTTTACAAGGATGTTTCTATAAACTATAAACATATAGTCTATTCACGAGTACTTTCGTAAATAGTTAGTGTTTAATGTATATTTTTCACGTTTCACCGTTTTTTTTGTATGTATTTGTGTTTGATCTGCTGTGTGAGAAAAAAAGACATTCTACGTTTTTTGGTGTGTACATATAATCTATGCATGAATACTTCCACAACAGATTACTAATCGTTTATTTAATGTTTACAATGTTTCTAAAGGGTGCTCATGCTGTGTGAGAAAAATCACACTGCTTTAATGGGTGTGGGTAACTATATAGATGTGTACAATTACGATCTCTATTGACGTTTAAGTTATGCTGAGTGAGAAAAAAAGCATACCGACTGTTTGGTGTGTGAGTGTGTATATATCTATCTATACATAATAGAGGCCTTTTAACCGGACAGGAATAATTTACATCGATAGTGCTGCGAAATTTCTAGCTAATTATTTGTATGTAACATCGAAATGAGTTTAATGACGTTTCTATTTTAATCCTACATGTTCTCTACCCTTTGCTTTCCCTCTACGTTCGAAAACATATACAAAGATACTTTAAGATAGTAACGGATACAACTATATGTTCGTTTAATGTGAGAGGGCTGGGAAGTAAGCAAGCGAGATCAAGCTATGGAAGATGAAGCTATCTGGAAAAATGAATGGGGATGGGAAGCATATTTCAGTGGTAATAATACAAATATTAATAAATCCAACATTTCGATTCAACCTTATAAAATATACTGACATAGTTAGTGGTAGAATTCAAGCTTTGGAAATAAGTGTTGACGACAAAGAATTAACACTAATAAACATATACGGCCCGAACGTAGACGAAGCATCCTTCTTGGAAAAACTAGAACCTTTATTTTACAAAACGACGAAAATGCCTTTATATTTGGCGGTAATTTCAATAGAGTTTTAGATATAAAACTGGACAAAAAAAAGACAGACAAGACACGCAAAAAAAATGTAGGGAAAAAATTAACTCATTAATAAATACAAATAATCTTGTTGATATTTGGAGACTTTTTAACCCACATGGCATTCAAATACTAAACCACTAATTTTTAGTAGGTTAGACTTCTTTTTAATATCTGATAATCTAGTAAATTATTCAAACAAAAGTGTTATAAAACCCGGTTATAAATCGGATCACTCCATTACTATCATAAGCTTTGACTTTGTAAAAAATAATTAAAGGACCTGTATACTTTAAAATAAATAACCGTCTTTTATTAAATACTGAATACCAAAGTGTCATAAGAAATAATATTCAACAAATTGCGGAAATAAACAAAGATTCAAACCCGAACACTTTATGGGAAATACTTAAAGGCACAATTAGAAACGAAACAATAAAATACACTACAACAAAAAAAAGATTAGATCGCGAAAAAGAGAGAAAATTGATATTAGATATTCATAACATAGAACATAAACTTCAAATAGTACTAAATTATATAAATGACATAGAAATGCAAAAATCTAAGTAGAGAATAAAAAACGAGAAATGAATGAACTGATAGATACAAAAGTAAAAGGAATAATAATACGATCAAAAGCACAAATTATAGAACAAAGTGAAACAATACAAACGAAGAAAAAAAGAAGGCAGAGAGAACATCAGTATCAAAATTAATCGTAAATAATAAACTAATTATGAATCAAAAGGAAATACGAGGCGCACAAACCGATTTCTATTGTAATCTTTACAAAAAAAGAGAACTAACATCCTCTAAGTACGACTTTTATAATAAATCAATGAACACTCTGAATGAAACAGATAAGATTAAATGTAATGGGCTACTAACTGAATATGAAAGTGCTATAGCTCTTAAACAAATGAGTAATAATAAAAGTCCAGGTTCGGATGGCATCACCACCGAGGAACGACATCAAATTATATCACTTAAATTCACTTAATTACTCTCTGCACATTAATAACATGGCAGAATTACAAAAACAAAACGTTACTGTTAATGCTGTGGATTGCACGATAATTTCAAAGAATTGCACTAAATGGCATGTTTTACATCAAGAATACTAAGCAAATCATGGGAGCGGTCATGTGTTTTGGAAATATTATTGATTATTACGACATTATTATTTTTCTAAATAGTATGTCGTAGTACGTCTGGCCCGCTTAGCTCAGTTGATAGCGAAGACGAAAATTGCGACATTCTGCGAGTGTAATTTAGATCAAGGCGGGGATTTCTTTATTTATACTGTCCTGTTTTAATGGGATGACAGTAGGGCAAGTGTGAGGTTTGGTGCACCCTAGATCCGGTTTAAACCCCCAGTGGCCTACTTTGTCACTGACCGTTCCAAGGCGGTAGCCCTACTTCAACCCTTTTGTGTTTGTGATGTCTTTTGCTTTTATTATTACTTTTGCCTTCTTGTTTGTCTGTTTGAATGTTTGTTTCTGTGTTTTGTGGTTGACTGTCCTCCTTGAATGCTACTTTCCCTGTCCGATCTTTTTATATTTCTCAGTGTGGATTCAACCCCGCGAATCGGTAGATCTACATATGTTTTGTACCGCTGTTGAATTCCGTCAAACAATCTTGTTTCTATGTATTCGTTTTTTTCATTAAATATTCACTAATGGTTGGTGTGTTATGTTTGTCAACGCATTTATTTTGTGTTTTATAAGCTAAAAGCTACGGATATTTTCTCTTTCAATACCGAGAGTAGACTGCTCCACCACGTTTGACTGACATTGTGTAGGCTGAAATCTGATGGTAAGGTCAATCTGACGTGACCTCCAATGCAGTGTTGTCAGATCATTAGTAGCGTATCGTAGCGTATCGTGAGATTGTCTGAGAGAGGACCATGCAAGGATGCAAGGATCTACTCAACAGTTCATGAAAAAGAAGTCGTTTAAATATGTTTCTATTTCTAGAAACGGCAACGTTATTTGTTGACGGATCGGGACGATTTATGTAAATATGAGAGAGGACCATGTAAGGATGCTTCCTGTAAAAGTTCATGAAAAAGAAGTCGTTTATATATGTTTCTATTTTTAGTAACGGCAGCCATATTTGTTGATGGATCGGGACGATTTCTGCAAATCTGAGAGAGGACTACACAAGGATGCTTCCTGTGAAATTGTGTAAGTTTGGTTAAGATCGGATGAAAAATGGGGGAGCTAGAGTGCCCACAAGGCAAAATTAAGCGTTTTCGTAAAGATCAAGCACAAAATGAATGTGCTCGAGTGTTGGATTTGAATAACCGTGATGCGATCCTTCTTTACTATAGTTAGCTGCCGTTTTCTGTAAATTCATAGCTCGAGGCAAATCACCAGATGGACCAACCTTCCCACTTCCTGTGTCTTTCGTATTAAATGCATCTGTAGTTGGTATGGTAGTTTCGGGACGAGCTGTTACAATTATATTGAATTAGGTCGTGCGTTTGTTGACTGACTCACGGCTTTGTTAAGCATATCTGATCTCCATTGTGTACTGCTCCCACCGACAATAGCGTTAATCTCATTATTTGAGCAAATAGAACAATTCTGTGTTCACGATTACCGGTTATAGCTGCAGAATAATCCTCTTCGGTTACGACTGCCTTATGACCGTTATATGGCTGTTGACTTATGTCACTATCACAAGACTCGACATTGTGAGTTTCATGATTTTCTTTACAAGTTACATTCCTTTCCAGCTTCGCAGCACGTTTTGCTAAAACGGAGTGCTATTCAACTTCATTAAATTTACTCGTGTCCAATTTAACATTTAATTACGTCATCAGATATGTTTTGAGTTCTGATCTTAAGATTTTAAGATCGCTTTTAAGCCCCGTGTTACCGTTACTTGTGTCTGTGTGTGTCTATCGATAGAATGTGCATTGTTTGAATAAGTGTTCTAATAAGTGTAGATATGCCAACAATAGAACACTTCGTGAAGAAAGATATTGCCTAATCTGTAACAGTTTAGATATAGCAGATGAATTTCATTTTGTATGTATTTGTCCTTGTTTATATTGATATTAGAAAGAAATATTTAAAACGTTGTTATTACAAACGTCCTTCTGTTTTCAAATATTTGGAGTTACTGAAATCACATAAAACGTTAACATAAAACTTTCGTTATATGTTAAAGAATCAATTATATTAAGAAACGCATTATTAACTATTGAAAGGTAGTTACTTAGTTCAATAATAATAATAATAATAATGAAATGATAAATTATACCATTTGTATATATTTCACCATTGAAATCACATGACAAGATGGAAATAATAAAACTTCCGTTATATGTTAAAGAATCAATTGTACGCTTTAATAACTATTGAAAGGTAGTTACTTAGTTCAACCTCCTACTCTTATTTACTATACTACATAATAATAATAATAATAATAATAATAATGAAATGATTAATTATACCATTTGTATATATTTCACCATTTACTTGTATATATACGTTGACATTATATATGCTAATATGTATTGTAGACGATGTACTTTGTACAAGCCTGAATAAAAAGTCTGTCTGTCTGTCTGTCTGTCTAATATCGCGAACATCTGCTTCTAAGTTAGACTTAACCTTCATTGTCGACTCTCGCAAACATTTCACTTCTTTACGCAATTTTTGCTCTACATTGTTAGTTTGCTGTTTAACTGCAGTCATTTCAGCACTAAGTCTGTATATTATATGTTTCATTCGCTCAATTTCAACGTTACTGTTTGTAAAAGAGTTTAGTACGTGTCCAAGTTAGAACTTTTGCCATTATGCGTACTTAAAGCTACACAGTAACTATTTTAACTGGTAATAACTCATGAATATAAATGAGTCACGTGTGTCAAGTAGTTTCAAATCGACGAACACCCCAAAAGTAGGTATGTAAGAAATCCATGCGTAACATTTCGTTTAGCCTCCGTACAGGTAGCATCGATAAATATGCGTCTTCAGAATATGTGATAAAAAAAATAGTTGCCCGGAACGGGATTTGAACCATAGCCTTGCACTTTTAAATGTTGAAGGATTTACGCTGAACCATTAGACCACGGCTATTTATTGTGTATGTTGTAGCATTTTTAACACTAAATAGGCATTACGTAATAACTAGCGCGCACACACAAACTCATCAAGCGCTAAATAACAAGTCGAGATATGGTTGTTTTGAGGCAAAGTATTAGTTCATATTGATAACATACAGTATTACACCAGGCAATGTTAATTTACACGTGCGACAAGATGGACTATATATTTATTGATCCATCTTGGGTTGCGTTCAAATTGGTTAAGTTTTTTTGCCTCATAATCAATGGTAGTTAGAATACAATTTTCTCAAGTAGCGTTATAGTTCAGTGGATAGAGCACATGACTTGAAATCAGAAGGTCGTGTGTTCGAGCCCCGAAAGAGGTTTCTTTTGTGTAAAAAATATTGCAACCTGTGTATGGCTACGATGTTCACTGGTCGATGTCTATACAGTAAATGATTTCCTGCGCTATATTTGCTCGCTTAAATACCCGATTTCGGCATGAGCTGGTGAACATGAAGTTACAAATAAGGACACGCATACAAAGAAGAAATCGATTGATATAGCTACTGTGTAGCTTTAACAAGTGTTTCATGTCCGCAAGTTCAGCACCATCGAGTACAAGAACAAGAGTATGAGTTTATATGCCTTACTCTCGCCGTTATAAGATTGTTTTCTCTTTTTCATATCTACCTTCATGTCATATGGATAGCCATCGGTAGCCCTCGTCCTTCATATAGGGAACACCAAGTATCTTCTAAGCTATCAATACTCGAGTTACAACTTGAAAGTAAGTCCGTAATAAATCAATCTCTCGTGAGATTGTTTGCCATTTGAATCAGTTTAGATACCATATCATATTCATCTTGTTCATTTTTGAACACCTGACCATTCGGTATTTGCCATCCATCATCCTTATCTGGAAGATTGTTATAAAGTTGAGAAGAATTCTCATGTGTCACTGTAACATGGTCAGCACGACTTATAATTACCCGTTTGTGGACTATGTGTTTCACTATACACCATTGCATTTGGGTCAATAATGAATGGCGATGCCATCTTGTATTATAGTGTGTAATTAGCATAAATGTTAAATTTACTAATTCATGAACGTTTGCGCAAATCCTGTACACATTAATAGTTTTAGTGTATTTTTTGACAGTTATATGTAAAACAAGGAGAATTGTTATCTCCTTTATTGTTTACTTTTTTCATTAATGACATGTATGATGTATTGCATAATGGTACGTTTGAATCAATAACAACTGATGAAATGCAAATATTTATATTATTGTTTGTCGATGACACAGTTTTGTTTTCATATACAAAAGAAGGTTTGGAGAGTTTACTTGATAAGCTGTGTGTGTATACCTGGATGGAGATGTACCTCGTGCTACCTCATA
>JAWPHD010009861.1:0-99548 GCA_037043455.1 Cyrtodaria siliqua | reverse complement strand
TAGAATTAATTTTAACCTGACAGGCAAACTGTTTGAAAAAATACGGTAAGGATTTTTAACGCCTCTGGGACGTATAATAATACTTTATTTAAACAATATTTTATTCAAGTACTGAATGGGATTGGACAACAGGCAATGCCTATGTAAGACCTCTCCCATATCAAGGTACATATAAACAATAAATTCATATCAAACATAACATAAAATGTGGAATTGTAGTACAGTTTGGATATATTGGTTTGACAATTAACTTAGAATCTTTGAAACATGTGTACCGTGATTGTTTAGTATTGTACTGTCAGAAAGAATTTAAGCGAGAAAAAAAAAGAATAAACAGAAAGAAAATCATACTGGAAACCAATACGAAATATATATAAAAATGTACCATATTATTACAAAATATAATGGTTTTAGTATGAGTTTCTGTAACCAATAGTTAATTTTGGAATTTAAGATAACTGAGAAAACAGACAAACAAAAAAATAAAAATTACAATAAAAAAGGAAGAAAGATGATAATATATAAAAACAACTTCTAGCATTGTGACAAAACATATCTGAAAATACAATAGTATATACATACATGTACACATTCATGTACATACCTATATACCCATATATACACATACATATACATATGTACATGTACATACATCTATAATTCTACGAAAATCTCCTGGTATACTTGATGTATTTGTGGACGATAAGTACAATTTCTGAGTTCGTAGTATCGTCTAGATTGGAACTGCCATTCAGTATCAAGTCACTGTTGATATGCGTGACATCAACAAGATTTGCTAGGGTATCAAGTAAGTCATTTCTGAATTGGTTATACAGTGGACAGTTGAAAAAGAAATGAGTATTGTCCTCACATAGATTGCCACATTTCGGATATACTGCTGAATCTGTCAAGAAGTGGTCAAATAAATGCGTATTTAGATTACTTGAGTTTTTCTTAATTGCCAATGGATGATGTTATCATTCCTATTTCCTATATTATAGTGATATGGACTGTCAGTCCTATGTTAAATAGCCTTAAGTTTATGCTTAAATTGTTCAACAGATGGTGCATTTTTAGCGTCTAAATGAAAGAATTCCACAATTTAATTGTACTCGGCAGAAAGCTGTTATAATATGATGTTGTACGACAAAGAGGGAGACGTAAGTTAAATCCTGAAGTTCGAAGGTTATAATTATTGTTTACAGGTAAGTATGGCTGGATTAAGTTATACATGTAATCTGGACTTATGCCATAAATTATTTTGTAAATAGTTACAAGTTTATGATATTTTCTTCTTTTTGTTAATGTTTCTAAGTTCAATTCAGTATATAAGTATGATCTAGAGGAATTGCATCTGAGGCCTGTTATTATTCGTGCTACTTCAACTTGGAAGCTCTCTAATATATCAGATTCTCCCTGTGTACAGTTATCCCATACTGAATCTCCATATTCAAGTATAAGTCTTATAAAGGCGATATATATTTTCAATAGAGAATGTCTGTCAAGTTTGTACTTAAGCATTCTTAGAATGTTAAATCGTGCACATGCTTTTTCGTATATATTTTCTATATGATGCGACCAAGTTGCATTGGACTGAATTGTTAATCCAAGGTGGCAATGTGACGCTACGTCTTGTACTATATCATTATCAAAGTAGACTGGTGGGTGATTATAGTTTCTTCTAGTGCAAACAAGGCTTTTGGTTTTTTGAGGATTAAATGTAACAGCCCATTTTTTTGACCATTCAGATATTTTGCAAAGATCATTTGTAAAAGAGTTGGCACATTCTACTGGGTTTTTATCAACTACAACAAAAAGAGAAGTGTCATCAGCAAATAACCGTACATCATTTAATAAGTCATCTGTGATGTCATTTATTTAAAGCAGAAATAGAAACGGACCTAAAACACAGACTTGCGGAACACCTGCATCTATAGTACTGAAACTTGAAGAGAATCTGTCTAGGACTACTTTTTGCTGCCTATCAGAGAGATAGCTACGTATCCAGTTACATAATGAATCATTGATACCATATTTAGCTAATTTAAAAAGCAACCCAGCATGCCATACTTTGTCAAATGCTTTAGCAATATCGCAAAATATAAATCGTACATCTTCCCCAGCGTCGAGGTTGCTTATTATGTTATAATATATTTCTATGAGCTGATTTACTGTAGTCTCTAGGTTGAAAGCCTGCCTGGTATTTGCACAGAAGGTTATTCGTTTTGATATAGTTGAACAAGTGTTTAAATACGATTTTTTCCATCAATTTGCAAATAATACTGGTAATGGATATAGGCCTATAATTGCCCGGCATGTCAGGTTCTCCCTTGCCCTTAAAAATAGGAGTTACATTCGCTTGTTTCCATTGGTATGGTACTTTTCTAGTGGACAATGGCAGATTAAAAAGTCGCGTCAATGGAGCAGCAATGCTATTTAAAACTAATTTTAACACCTTTGGGCTAATCATATCTGGGCCTGGAGGTTTCGATAATTTCAAGATTTTCAATTGATCAATTACTTCCGTTTCATTTATAATAAAGTCATTCATTTTATTGTCAGTGCGATTATGAAAAGTAGGTAATTCCGGTTCATGTTCAATATGAGATGTTGCAGAAAAGGAATAATTCAATGCGTTTGCTTTGTCTACTGGATGTATTAAAATATGACCGTTATTTTTTATTGGAAAGTTTGGTTCAGTTACTTTGTTCAATTTAGAGATCGATTTTGCTATACGCCACCATTTACCCGGGGGGATTGATTTATCAGTTAACTGGGATGTAAGTTTTGACTTGTATGATTCCTTAGATTCGCGAATTAAAGCAATTACCTTATTTCTAAGTTGAATAAACATTGACCAATGTAATGGATTGTTGTAAATGACAAAAAAAATATATGACGTTAACTGTGGTCACAATGAGCTAAAATTGGACAACTGTATCAATTCTAACAGACAATAATATACGTCTGGACTTAGTTTGTAGTACATGTAGTTATTTAGAATAAGTACGGAGTCTTTCTCAAGAATTACCCCTTTTAAGTTTTAGTTTTCTGCATTTTTTCGTCTTAACAATACAAAATGGTATAAGACATATAGGACCTAAATAATGTCTACGAATTACTACAAATATAAGTAAATGACATCAGTGCAGAGCAGCGAAAACAATCTTTGCATTGCAAAACCCCGTACAGTACATGGACAAGACTCCGTACACAAATCAGCGTCTTTTTATATGAATTAGTTACGCTGGGCACGTTTTGTTTCGATTCATATCTCGGTCAATTTCGGATGAATGATGCTGAAATTTTGAACATGCACGTATGTTGGAAAAACAAATAAATCTGCCAATTCAAAATTTTCATTAACTTGAAAATTAATGAGATATTTATTGCTAAAGGGTACTTTGGGCGAATTTCAGCACCGGCAATTGTTTTTCTTTGATCCGAATTGTAGCATTTAAAGTAATATGTCAACAATGTACGGTAATATTTGAACGAGGAAATGTTTCCGCAACATATAGCAATACTGATTATTCATATACATGAACAAAAATAGGAGAAAAACGTGGTTAACCTACCTTTGCTGTTGTTATCCGCACGTTTTCTACAACATGGCTGACCAATACTCCGTACTAGTGAACGGGGTCTTGACCAATATCCGGTGTACGGATCCCTACAGTGATATTGTTTATATAGCTATCCATAGTTTTGCTGTGCAGTCTATAAATAGACCAATCATCATCATCACGTGATCATCACGTGATCTTGCATAACATGTCCAACAATATATTCATACGTCGTATTGATCTCCTAGGATAGTTTATTGAGATTTGTAACCAGTTAATTTTATACTTTATTTCTCTTGCAACACCATCAAACGCATATCTTTCATCTTTCTTGGATTTATATCTTTAAGAACTATACATATATGTTGTGACATGGCCTGTATATCTTCGTATAATATCTAATAGGTTTGGTCAGTAATGGTTATCGCATAAGCAACTATCCTTTGTAATTCCTTCTCCAATTGCGTGCGAAATTTCATCTGGTACCATCGCCTGTCTATACCTTGATAACACGGACGGTAACCATTCCCGCGCGTCTCTTTGAGAGGAGGTCATTACATTCTGAACAATGTAATCGTTAAGATATGTGGTTTTTGATATTTTATGAATACGTGTGACAGAACAGAACGCGTGATTGTGCCAGACTATACCGAAATTGAATCCCATTAGATGAAATTGCGTAGCTTAGACAGAATGGCGGGGAATTTTGTATCTGAGTTCGTCTCAAATAGCTGAGGTCTTCCTCCACCAATTAAACTGGCCGCCATACATAACCCAATTGTTCTGTTGATAAATGGCTTAAAACACCATGCAAAAAAAAAAAAAAAATAAATAAAACCGAAACCGGTTTGATGAATCTGGTTTGGTAAATCCGTACGTTATAATCAAATGTTCTGTATAGCATTGATTTATGGATATTATAAATGAATCGGAATGAATATGAAACAAATAGTGATATATAACAAGAAAAGGTATAACACATATATTATACCATGGGAAGTACGGACTGCATGTAGATGTTCTGGATCAGGGATCGTTTTGATAGTGAAGGTCACCGGCACCTTGACCTTTAAATGAATAAGGATAAGGGTCATGTACTGGTCATGAGCAACCATTCATCCTTTCAAGTTGGAGGACCTAGATCCATCAAGTTTGTAGTTGTTGATAGGACATCGTATTGATAGTGAAGGGCACCGCAACCTTGACCTTCGACCTAGTGACCGGAAAATAACAAGAGGTCAATGACCGTGAAGCTCTACTGATTGATTTTGATTTCAGGAAGTAGTCGATACAAACTTGCTTTTTGAAAATCTATTTTTAGCCGTAGTGGCCATCTTGAACTTCTGGCCGACCTGAAATTTTGCTTGGATCAATAAGACATCAAGAGCAGCTTTCCTGTGAAGTTTCATGAAAATCCGTCAAGTAGTTTCAGAGGAGTAGTCGCTAGAAGTTTTCATTATATAACTCTATGTAAACAAAGATGGCCGCTGACAGCCATGTTTAACATTGAATCAAAATGATGTTCGACTCCTATAACCATCATGCCATGCTGATCATTTTAGAAAAAGTCCCCTATCAATATCTCTTATAGTTTTCAAGAAGTAGTCGCTACAAACTTATTTTTTAAAAATGTATTTTTAGCCATGGTGGCCATCTTGAATTTCCGGTTGACCTGAAATTTTGCTAAGATCATTTAGACATGAAGAGCAACATTCATGTGAAGTTTCATGAAAATCCATCAAGTAGTTTCAGAGGAGTAGTCGCTACAAGTTTTCATTATATAACGCTATGTAAACGAAGATGGCCTCTGGCAGCCATGTTTAACGTCGTATCAAAATAATGTTCGACTCGAATAACCATCATGTCATGCTGATCATTATAAAAAAAGTCACATATCAATATCACTTATAGTTTTCAAGAAGTAGTCACTACAGACTTATGTTTTTTAAATCTATTTTTAACTGTGGCAGCCATCTTGAATTTTGCTAGGATCAATTAGACATGAAGAGCAACATTCCTGTGAAGTTTCATGAAAATCCGTTTAGTAGTTTCAGAGGAATAGTGGCTACAAGTTTTCATTATATAAATCTATGTAAACAAAGATGGCCACTGACAGCTATGTTTAACATCGAATTAGAACGATTTTTGACAAGGACCAACATCATGTCATGCTGTATCATTTTCAGAAAAAGTCCCATATCAATATCAATATCACTTATAGTTTTCAAGAAGTAGTCGCTACAAACTTGTATTTTGAAAATCTATTTTTAGCCATGGCGGCCATCTTGAATTTCCGGCCGACCTGAAATTTTCCTAAGATCAATTAGACATCAAGAGCAACACTGGCAGCCATGTTATAAGTCGAATCAAAATAATGTTCTACTCGGATAACCATCATGTCATGCTAATAATTTTAAAAGAAGTCCCATATCAATATCTCTTATAGTTTTCAAGAAGTAGTTGTACAAACTTAATTTTTTAATAATCTATTTTTAGACGTGGTAGTCGCTACAAATAAAAGGTTACATACAGACAGACGGACACCGCACCACGGCATAAGCTCTGATGATCTCTCTGCTGATCTCTGATCAGTGGAGCTAAGAACAGGTTATCTACTAGTCATGACCAACCATCCTTTAGATAGCGTATGTGACCGCGACCATGAACTTTGATGTATGGACCCCAAAATGAATAGGTGTCATCTAGTTGTAATGGTAAAGCGTTCTTCCAAGTTTGGGGGCCCTAGGTCCAACCATTCTGTAGTTATTGATCGGACATCGTTTCGATAGTTAATGTCGACACGACCTTGACCTTTGACCTAGTGACCCCAAAATCAATAGGGGCCATCAACTGGTCATGAGCAACCATCCGTCTATGTTTGGGTACCCTTCTGCCAACCATTCTGTAGTTATTGATCGGACACCGTTTGGATAGTCAATGTTAGCCCGGATGTGACCTTTGACCTGGTGACACCAAAATCAATAGGGGTCAAAATGAAGATGGGGCCCTGACCACACTTTGTTGTGGGGAGCAATAATTTATTAATTGAAGGGCACTGGATTAGTCGTTGCTGAGGTGATTTACAGAAGAATAACCGTGTGACAACCTGCCATAAGGATGAGTATTACTACCTAGATTTAACGGTCATGATTGAATAATTGGTAGGGAACTGAAGAAGTGAAGGGACACTACAAAATCTGAAATGAAGATTGCTGTGCATCCCTTTAAGTGGGGTGCATGAGATGTTGTAGATTTGGCGGAAAGTGACAAATGTAAATAGGTATTTTGTTGAAAAATATGTTTAATATACAAAAACAACATTACTGATGTGGAAAAAAATAATTGTATGTACAACTCAGTGTGTCAGGTCCCTGCCAAGACTTGAACTTGAATCTCTTTTCTCGAAAGAAAAGTGTGTTTCCTTACACTACAGAGATCGCCCAGACATCACAAAACGAGTGTACAAAACTAAGTGAAATTAATAAAGATGTAGATCAAAAGAATGTCAAACTAAAACTGGAAATTGTTATTGTCCATGAGACAAAAACGTATGGCTCCCCCACTCGCCCGAACAGACATAATTGACGACTCTAGGTCCAACCGTTCTCATTGATCTGAGATCGTTTTGATATTCAATATCCCTGTGACTGTATCTACAACCTGAATCAGTAATATTTATTGGTCAACCATCCTTCCAAGTTTGAGGACCCTAGGTCCAACCATTCTCTAGTTATTGATTGGACATTGTTTTGTTATTGATTGGGGATCGTTTTGATATCAATAGGGGTCATGTTCTGGTCATGACCAACCATCCTTCCAAGATTGAGGACCCTAGGTCCAACCATTCTGTAGTTATTGATCGGACATCGTTTTGATAGTCAATGTCATTGCTACCTTGACCTTTAACCTAGTGACACCAAAATCAATAGGGGTCATCTGCTGGTCATGACTACTGGTCATGACCAACCATCCTTCCAAATTTGAGGACCCTACGTCTAACCATTGTGTAGTTATTGATCGGATATCGTTTTGATAGTCAATGTCACTGTGACCTTGACCTAGTGACTGCAAAATCAATAGGGGTCATCTACTGGTCATGACCAACCATCCTTCCAAGTTTGAGGACCCTAGGTCCAACCATTGTGTAGTTATTGATCGGATAGAGTTTTGATAGTCAGTCACCTTGACCTTTGACCAAGTGACCCCAAAATCAATAGGGGTCATCTACTGGTCATGACCAACCATCCTTCCAAGTTTGAGGACCCTACGTCTAACTATTGTGTAGTTATTGATCGGATATCGTTTTGATAGTCAATGTCACTGCGACCTTGACCTTTGACCTAGTGACTGCAAAATCAATAGGGGTCATCTACTGGTCATGACCAACCATCCTTCCAAGTTTGAGGACCCTAGGTCCAACCATTCTGTAGTTATTGATCGGATAGAGTTTTGATAGTCAGTCACCGTGACCTTGACCTTTGACCAAGTGACCCCAAAATCAATAGGGGTCATCTACTGTCATGACCAACCATCCTTCCAAGTTTGAAGACCCTAGGTCAAAGCATTCTCTAGTTATTGATTAGAATCGTTTTGATAGTCTATGTCACCGCGACCTTGACCATTGACCTAGTGACCCCAAAATCAATAGGGGTCATCTAATAGTCATGATCAACCATCCCTCTAAATTTGAGGACCATAGGTCCAACCATTCTCTAGTTATTGATTGGACATCATTTGTGACACAGACAGCACAAAATCAATATGGCTCCCCTCCAGACTTTGTGTGGGGAAGCCATAACTATCACAGAAGGTTATTAATACCCTTGCAAACGCATAACCCATGACTTCATGTATATGCGCAGTTCCACTTCATACTGATGCTTCTCACAATGTTTGGGGTATGACAGAGGTCACAGTGACCTTATTTTGGTATGCGACACACCGCTATCCCAAGACGTATCAACATACCAAGTTTGGTATTTCTAAGTGTTATTGTATTGAAAATATGGTCCGGACAAGCATTTTCTATGACAGAGGTCACATGTCAAGGTCACAATTACATTATTCTGGTACGCGACACATCGCTATTCCAAGATGTATCTAAATACCAAGTTTGCTAGACTTAGTGTTGTAGTATTGAAAATACGGTCTGGACAAGTATTAAAGCAAAAGTACAATTTGGGGTTCACATTTCATTGATCAGAGCAATAACACATCTTTACGATTGTTCACGAATACCAATGGTTAATTTTTATGGGCTTACTAGGCCATTCGCCAAATCGCTATAGCCGAAAAGTAACCTGAACTGGCAAATGAAAACCGTAAAAAAACACAACAAATTCGCCAGACATCTGGTCTGGCGAATCCAAATTTGCGACCGATTTTGTCTAAAAGATCTCGGAAAATCCCGAATTCTAATTCACAAAGTCTTTCACTGTTTATAAGCCACTATCCCGCTGAGTGTTTTAGCTAATTAGTGACAATCAATTTAGATCTATAAACTAATTATGTCAGCGTTTATTGAAAACCAAATTGTCGATGCAATAAGGCTCCGCCCACTGTTACGCCTCTTGCTGTCAATCAACTTGTTTGTGTCCCCGCGCTCAACATTATCTGTCATATAAAGTTGTGACATTATTCACAGATTTAACTGCGTGATCGAGCCGGGTAAAACATCAAATAATGTGACGCCCTCTAGCGTCCAAAATGGCTGATCAAAACAGAAAATTTGAAAATGTTTGCTTACGAATTAGCCAGAGATACTCAGCCCGTCTGTGTTTTTGAACTTTACGATCACTGATAAGTGTTAAAGGAACACATGGCAATCTTGAGTTTTTAAAAACTAGCAGCGCCCTGTTAGTTTTTATCATTAATGTTAATTGTAAGAATTGTATTTAGCCATTTGTTTTTGCATATTATTATTTTTTATATTATTGCACCAGTAATATATTAAAACTTATAGTATAGTAAGACGAAATAGTGAATACTTAACAGGGGTCAAGCCAGACTCCAAAAATAGGGAGAAGTCACTTCTCCCTCCAGTCAAAACAGGGAGAAGTTTTTCAAAACAGGGAGACTTGAGGTCGGTCGACATGAGACAGACGATTATATATCGAGTTAACCAATTGAATGTTATTTTATTAATTATTTGTATTGGTATTATTTCTGTTAATAACTAAAATAATGCATAATACTAATAAAGCATGTATTATTATTATTATTTTCCCACGGCCTTAATACAAACTTCAAAGTTAACAGTGCCAAAAATCCTATCTGTCTTGACCCCCCCCCCCCCCCCACCCCCCACCTTCGTTTCATTTTTATTGAAAAATACTAATTATTCGATAATTACCCCAAACTTAGTTTTCATTCATGCCCGCATTGAGTAACATACGTTATTGATATCGATGTCTAATCGTAGAATACAATACATTTCCGCTGATTTCTCTCGTCAATAAAACAATCACAAACAAACTCTCTTTATACCAAACACATTTCTTTATTTCATAATTAGCCTCAAAAAAACACACAACCAAAGTTTTGCTTATTAAAGATTCTTTACAATTAACTGTGACGATGTCAATCATATAAATTATATACACTGTATTTTCCATTTATTTATCGTGGGAGATTTTTCAAGGTATCTTGTTGTCAATCATAATCATAACCCCGCCCTTGCGCAGTGTTTTGTAGTACGATTTTTAATTATTCATCAAACGCAAAAAATACGACAGCTTTCATTGGTTTACTTAAATAGAATGCGCACATGATTCCCCACATGATCTAATCACGTGATCGCCTAACGAGCAAACATGGCGGTTGATATTCTCATCTCGCCTAAGGCAAGCCGATAAAGATCGATAATTAGGCTATTGCCCTGATTAGATAAGAGTCGCGTTGTTATTTAATGGTAATGGGATTAAATAAGGTACTTGTGATACACGCGCTGATTGTATATTTTAGAGGCTTTTGTTTATTATGAGGTTAATCACATTTGAAATTGCCGAAATTGACCCGAATTTGCCGAGAATGACGGCGACTCAAATTTCGCCCTACATGAATAAAAAAGCGAAGTCGGCCAAACTACAGCGAAGTTTTTAGCGACTGCGCCTGATCGCGTGACCCCTGCTTAAAATTTGATTTATTTAAATGTAACCAGGGTAAAAGTAACAAGAGGTCAATGACCTTGAAGCTCTACTGATTGATTTTGATTTCAGGAAGTAGTCGCTACAGACTTGTTTTTTGAAAATCTATTTTTAACCGTGGCGGCCATCTTGAATTTCCGGCCGACCTGAAATTTTGCTAGGATCAATTAGACATTAAGAGCAACATTCCTGTGAAGTTTCATGAAAATCCGTCAAGTTGTTTCAGAGGAGTAGTCGCTACAAGTTTTCATTATATAACGCTATGTAAACAAAGATGGCCACTGGTAGCCATGTTTAACGTCAAATCAAAACGATTTTCGACAAGGACCAACATCATGTCATACTGATCATTTTAGAAAAAGTCCCATATCAATATCTCTTATAGTTTTGAAGAAGTAGTCGCTACAAACTTATTTATTTTAAATCTATTTTTAGCTGTGGCGGCCATCTTGAATTTCCGGCCGACCTGAATTTTTTCTAGGATCAACTAGACATCAAGGGCAACATTCTTGTGAAGTTTCATGAACATCCGTGAAGTAGTTTCAGAGGAGTAGTCGCTACAAGTTTTTACTATATAACTCTATGTAACCAAAGATGGCCACTGGCAGCCATGTTTAAAGAAGTAGTCGCTACAAACTTATTTTTTAAAAATCTATTTTTAGCTGTGACGGCCAGTTTGAATTTCTGGCAGATCTGAACTTTTGCTAGGATCAATTAGACATCAAGAGCAACATTCCTGTAAAGTTTCATGACAATCCGTCAAGTAGTTTCAGAGGAGTAGTCGCTACAAGTTTTTACTATATAACTCTTATGTAAACAAAGATGGCTGCTGGCAGCCATGTTTAACGTTGAATCAAAACGATTTTTGACAAGGATCAACATCATGTCATGCTGATCATTTTAGAAAAAGTCCCATATCAATATCACTTATAGTTTTCAAGAAGTAGTCGCTACAAACTTGTATTTTAAAACTCTATTTTTAGCTTTGGTGGCCATCTTGGATTTCACATCAACATGAATTTTTGCTAGGATCAACTAGACTTTATGGGCAACATTTCTGTAAAGTTTCATGAATATCCATCCAGTAGTTTCAGAGGAGTTGTCGCTACAAATAAAAGTTTACGGACAGACAGACGGACGCCGCACCACGGCATAAGCTCTGCTGAGCTCTGATCAGTAGAGCTAAAAATGATACTGGATATATAAATTGTGACACCCATTTCAAATACTGCAAGATTGCCATGTGTCCCTTTAAGTGCCTACTAATTAGTTGTACACATGGTAGCGTAAACTGGAACAATGGCAAGTGTGAACCGGTGTTTAATCGGCAGTTTCTGAATTGGGTTCATTTTATGGTTGATTGTTCAATCAACATGGAACAATACAAAAGGTGCGATTACTCAAAATAATGGTGTATGTAGCATTTCTGAATTTGCAGCGCGGTCTTTCTAGATTCTTTGGAACTCGTGTTAGTTGAACTTGTATATGCCTCAGTTTAGCCTTACATTTTTTAAATATATTTCTATTTATTTTATTTCTCTGCATGTTAGCATATTGAAATGCATTTAATGAAAATACTAAATGGTGAAAAGAGTCTGCATTTTTGTATTTTCTCATTATATATGCATGCATTCATTCTGTCTTTTTTAAATTTCAGTCTTTACAATTTTTAAAAATTAAAATTACATTAAATTAAACACAATTTTTACAAAGTTCTGAACTTTTTCCCGGTATGAGAAGCATGATATTATGTCCTTTAATGGGGCATAACACCGCCAAAAGTCATTCAACTGGAACACAACAATGATATGCACAACTACACATGGCACTAATCATCCCTGCCATATCAAGAGAACAGAAATGTGACAAAGTTTGTGTATTAAAACTTTAAAGAACTCCATATCATTAACCAGTACACACAACAATGGCAATGCCACTAGGCTTGGTATAGTTCTATGACATAAAACGTCACAGAACAGACCTACAGATAAGCAACGTATTTGCGTAAATTCCCAGTTAAAACTCCCTAAATTAGACTGAATACACAATTAAATTACTTTACTGGTGCGTACCAATTATTTTTAACAAATTAATAACGCAAAATAACCGTTTTTGTCAGCATATCATATTTTATCCGTTACCGTGAAGACGGCCAATATCAAATGGAATGCATCGCCGTTTCCAGTCAATTCTCAAATAAGCGAGCCATTGAGATTGGCTAAATGTGACTGGTTATCAAGTTTATTTTTTTCACTCGAAAGTAAATCCTTCAGGAAAAAAAATGTTGTATTCAGACTAGTCTATTTTTAATTATTCGGCATCACCGAAGCACTCAACTTTCTCTGTATGTCAACATGGCTAAAAGAGGCGCAGGTGTTTGAACTCAGTGCAAGAATATTCATTATCGCTAAATATTAATAACTAACTCAGAACACAATAATAACTAACGTTGCGACGTTCAGTCACGACGTCAATAAAGTGTTGCCGACGTCAACATCATCCGCCAATAACGTTCAATAAAGCGAATATTTGTTTGCAAAAACGTAATTTGAAATGTAATAAATAGATTAACTGCTGGAATCGACTATGGGTAATCCTTTACTAGATGGTAATGTGCTTTTTTTTTTTACTCACACGAATGCGCCCGTTCGTGAAAAAAACTACACGCCTACCTCTTGTGAAAGATTTCCCTATAATCGATCCCAGCAGTTAAATAATCTCTATATAATTCATATAGGGCCCTGGTTTTGTATCACTGCTTAACATAGAAGTTCAGAGAGATATTGAACAGGGTATAGTTCTCCCTGTACACTGGACAGACTACTTTACATCCCTCCGAAGGATGACCTATATTCACAGTACCATGCCCAAGTAAGATACTGCGGGAGTTTGTTTGAGAAATCCGGGATGTGACCCCACTGGAAATCATACACGTGATTTCTGGGACTCGAGTCAAGTAAGCTTAACACTTGGCGACCGCAGGGTTAAGTTTCCAAAATTATATGGAAACAAAAGAGCACAAAATGTTTCGAAAGATAAACATTCAAGAAAAATATGTCTGGAAGTCTCCTGAAACATGCGTCATACACAAATATCCTACACACATTCAGTATACACAGGGTTTGAATGATTCTCACGTCTGCATCTAGGTATTTTGTTCTTCTTTTAGTTTAGATACTACAAATTACCAAATATGCAAACGACGACTAGAAACGTCAGGGAATGTTTATGCACACACAACCTTCCAATTGTTCACTCGATTTTTAAACATGCAGAATGAATAACAAATACGTAGTCTAGATCATCTGCGACGCTTGCTTGTTTACAAAATTATCAGGCTTCGAACATAATCAAGACTAATTCCATGTAGATCAATCCGTGACAACACAAAACATTCATAAACTAAAAATGAGTGCTAACTTTATTGACACGTATGACAGTGGAGAGTGTAAACTTGCACATATTCTACTTACGATAAATTGTTTCGTTCTAACTGGAGCACTCTTGTTGCACAAAAGAAAACAAAATGGATGAATGGCCGGATCGAAACGGAAATGGATTGCTATGACGTCAGGCTGTTCCAGTAACACATTACTTTCATGAAACGCCTCCCGATATTTTGCGATATACATGCTACTTCTTCAGTTGAAGACGCAGTATGCAAACTTCCCTAAAATACCTCAGGCTTGCACGAGCCAAAACTATGCATGTGTACACGTATGACAGCAACTATCTATTCCATGACATTGACACCTGCATATCCCCCACTTATCAAAATTGACTGCACTGACTACTTGCATTCTTTCTGCATGTTGAGTTAGCTACCGTAGAAACAGCAAGCGTGTGGCACTTTATTCAGAGGGGGGGTTACCGTAAAGCATATTTACATATACGTATACTAACTAAATGTTACCAGTGTGTGAAACAAAACTCTGTAAAACCTTTAGAGCTGATGAAGGTATTTTTAATCTATGGAACTGTTTATTTTAAAACAAAGACAAAATCAAATACAAAAGCACTGCAGCTTCCAAGATGGCTTCCAAAACAAACGTGAGTGACACAAGTGGAGTCATTTACAGCAACAGGTACTTATACACAATTGCAACCAACACAACCAAAGATAATGTTACAGCCTCCGTGTTTACATTTGACACTTACATTTTGTTGTTGGCTTGTGTCCCTTACATGTGTCAAATCACAGCTATGCCGGTTTCCGTAAAAGGCAATGTAGCGGGAACCTGTCAGACTGAAATGAAAGCAGGATAGGGAATGAACGTTGGCGTACATTGAACTCTGTGAATGTTTCGGTTTCACATATACAGAAACATGTTTGTTGGAGATAGCTGCTTGAGCTTGCATTCTTTGCAGTGCCTGGCTGCGGTATCATGCAAAATGTAACACATGCAGACTTTCAGCACAGGATACACACAAACGTTGACACCTGCCGCTGACATACACATGTAAGTTCTATATCATGTGTGCAACAACCCAGCTGAACTGAAACACACAACCCCTGGAATGTCCTATGCAAATTCATTTCTGCACACGACCGTAAGCGGACGTTATATTTTACTATGATGTAGTCATGATGAGTATGTGCTGTACATCTCATGAACAAAACTAAGGAAATGCCTAGTATGTAGCCAACGTTGTTTCTACCAAATATCAAGTAATATTTTACTCATATCGTCACCTTCAGAGTGTGCCGCACCTGTACATTTGGGTATGATGAAGGTGATGTCGCCATGATGAGTATGTCAAGCATGGGGATAGATATAGTAAGGCCCTGTACATGATGGTAAGGCCGTGTCAACATTGTGGTAATCAGAATGTACTGCGAGTTTGAAAAAGGGCCATGTATAAATGCAAACATTGTAACCACATGAAGTGCACAAAGCAAAGTACCACTTGAGCAAGTGGTCCATATGGGTAGCAGTTTCACCTCTAACGTGACACACTAATTGCTTCCAAGTATGTACATTGAGCAAACTTTATAATTGCTCTTATTACCGAAGGGCCTCATAAATGCACAAAGTTACAGTAAAACAATGCAAAACGTATATATACCAATATAACCATCAACACCAAACAACTTAAAACATACCGAAGGCAGAGGCCAGAAATTCCACTGCTGACGCAGACTACGCTGGAGAGAACGACTTCATATGACCAATTTGTACCGACCTTTAACACACGTGCAAGCCGGACTGCTGAAAAACAAGAAACATAGTAATATTCACGCGTTATGACAATGGGCTACTGTAAAGAATATTTACATATACGTATACTAACTAAATGTTTCCAGTGAGTGAAAGCAAACTTTGTCAAACCTTTAGAGCTGCTGAAGGTATTTTTAATCAATGCAACTGTTTATTTCAGGACAGATACAAAATCAAACAAATAAATCTTGCATTCAACAACGTATTTACTTATAAATTGTAATGTTACTGACTTGTTTTATAAATGATGGCAACTGAGATATCTTAATTCTTGTATTAAAGCAGTAAAACATATTAGATATGTGTAAATCAATGTCTTCTTTTGGAAGAAATATTTCATATTGACATACACTTTTATAATTAATGCGCGACACGTTTTCTATCAACATTTTTCACAGTTTTGTTATTGGTGATTTCTAAAAGCACCGCTTTTTAAAATACCGAAGAACCAGAAGTCAAACCAAATGATATCCCCTTCGACTTTTAACATGAATTTATGATCATGTGTAAAATAATTTAAATAAACACTGCCTTCTCTGTTGAAAACTTGATTACATACCAGCAAATGTTACTTGTACTCATGGACATGTAAGTTTGAATTAACATTTGAAGCGCAAAGCAGCCGTCGAAATTAGCACAATCTCGAGACTGGTGAAATGTCTGCCAGCTTTGCCCAATATCCAGGAACACCCAGCGTATGTTACTTGTACTCATGGATATCTAAGTTTAAATTAACAGTCAAAGTGTAAAGCAGTGACAGAAATTAGCACAATCCCAACTATGCTAAAATGCCTGTCAGGCTTGCCCAATATCCAATAACACAAGCCCAATGGGCTTGTTAATTTGCCGCTCTTTTCGACATGAGAAATTGGAATCCACACGTGGGAACTCCATTAACCAATCGTCCGAGAAACATTTTACTAGGGAACAGAACATTACGCAATTGTTCTTACATAGTGCATTAAACGTTTAAATGCAGTCAATAGTCGCAACTCTGTTTATTTTGCGAAATCAGACAAATACAACAATATACTTTCTTTGTTGTTATTTTGTTAGGGGTTTCCTTTTACCTTTCGGCCATTAGCACATAGTTCACAGCACACAAGCAAAACCTATCCGGTAAAGGCCTCAAAATTTAATGCTTGTGTCCAATGATTACCCATTTCCATTTATTGCATATTTTTGATTATCACATGGCTGCATGGAATTCACATTTTGCCCGCCCAGACCATTTTTTACTTGCAACCGCCAACTGCTAATTTCTGTCCCTGGCACACAAAGAGGCAATCAACATCAACACTTGAAATTTATATATATATATAAGCAACAAAATTGAACCACTTGCAACATACCGAAGTGACGTGGCACGGTGTAAACAACTTCTCGCTGGAGGGAACCTCTTCCTTCAACACAATCAACAGGCTTCACCACCACTGCAAGGACTATTACGAGGCCTGCGGAAAGGAGAGAAAATTTGATATAATTATCTCCCATTTATAGACATTAACAGCAGCCCAACATTCTCAGCTTTGGGTTATTTTTCCAGTCTGACACACAAGAAGTGCATAACGGCAAATTCTAGTTCCCTGTCCAATTGCTGCTATTGCAGTGCATACGACAAAATACGTACCTGTTATATCCGAATACTTCGAATAACACCGGTCACATATACTCATTCTACTAATACATGATAGACATTGAAATCAATTTTTAATTAAAACCCGTCATTCTCCCCATGCTTTACAAACATCAATCACTATACCGCTCTCCTTTACTCATGAGCCAATTCAACAATAAACCAAACTCCCCAATCACCTTCTGCTCACTTGACACTTAGCATATACTCTGCCAGACATAACAAAAGATGTGTGTATTCAGTAGCACGTGACCCCCCTTTACTGCATCAACACACCTCATACCTTCAGGCAATTACACAAAGCCAGGTCATAACTTGTTTACTAACGGCAAACGCTTGTTGATAACATTCAATACCTCAGGGAAGCCCGAGGTATATATTTTGACAAACAGTCATGAAATGTGTTCTCAACATGCGCACCGCACCTTATGTGCCACATGCACATCATATTCTCTGTGACGATGTATGACCTGCGCCAATTTTCCCCAATAACGTCCGCCAAACCTACCGCCAAACCTACCAAAAAAGGCACAGGCCTGCAGATACGATTATCCCCAAGGCAGAAGCTGTCAATCTATTTGTACACTGGATGTTCAAAACACATTACTTGAATTCAATATGTGTTACCCCGTCCTTCCTATTCGCCAATGCACAATCTCACTGTCAATGCCACATAAATCTCATACTTAGCCATAGGCATAGGAGTATTAGCACAACCCTCCCGTCGAAAATGTTATGCACTTAGCAAGCTTAAATATTTCACAGCCATTTCTCAAATGCATATATATTTTCCTTACCAAATCCACATGTACTTACAATGGCAATCAAGTGAAATCTTCTTTAACACTTCCTCGAATACAACCACACGAAAGCACTGCAGCTTCCAAGATGGCTTCCAAAACAAACGTGAGTGACAGATCTTCCACAACAAACATGAGTGACCGATCAAACCCTACTTACTCGACGCATGCGCACTCGCATACAACTAACAAAACAAACAATCTTCACAGGCGCCCCAACCTTTCTTCGCATTACTAAATTTAAACCGTCACAATAACAGAATATCACATCTACTTACCTTTCACCTAAACTCAAACAGCCGTGAATACTTCCTCAAACACGCCAAAAACAATGCCGGCTTTCTAAATTGACAAAATCGCCAAACGGGCATGCGTACTCCCACAAAAAACAACAACATCAGTTGACCTAGATCACAAGTTTATAGCGGGCACAGCTCGCGTCGCGAAGCGACGCGAGCGCAAGCGAGCTCTTATGGTATCATGCAGGCGAAAAGTAAACATACCCATCCATCCTTTTGAAAAGTCTTGGGTCATTTACGGCAGTTTATGGGCGACTTCAACCGTAAAGTAGCATATTTCGTTACGAAATTAACAAGATAAGCATTCGTAGAAATCATTAAGAATGTTGGTTTCCAAGCAGAATGAGGTGAAAAAAACATTAAAAACCTTTCTCGAACCCATCCAAAAATGACAATGAAATTGCATTTTTACCTATGTCGCCAAAACGGCCATTAACCGGAAGCATAGCCCAAAGTGTTACCTTGCGCGTTGTTCATTGGCGAAAATTCGTCAACACATTTCACAATTTAATAAAAGTAGATTTCGTGACGCAGAAATGTATAAGTCTTGCTAACCGATTTAGGATAAACAAATGATTTGGTTAAAAACTATCTTTCATTTGTTTATTTTCCCGTAAAACCATAAATGCAATCGGAATTCTTCGCAGATTTCCGTATTCGGTCGTCTACTATTGTAAGCCATTGACGGAAATCGACGAGGTTATTCCGTGTTCATTCGTGTCAAACCCGAACAATCTGGCAATTTCCGGAAATGTTACGGAAATTATAATACAGTGACAAGACGTCATTGATTTACGTCATCATCGTATGTCGTCACATTATGACGTATGGTCTGTTAGTAAACAATTAATGAGCAAGGTGCTTATTACCGATCCATCTTTCTTTCTTTCTTTTTTCTTTCTTTCTTTCTTCCAGTACTATTGACGTATTATACACATGCTTATGATAATCACAGTTTCGTTTCTGTGGATGAGCAGGCTTTTTTTATGATAACCACAGAAGTTCAGCGAGATTTTTAACCTGAATAGGGATGTCTCTCCCTGCACAGGAGATCAGTGGCTTTACATCAGCAGGGAAGAATGACATACTTTCACAGTAGCTTTAACTATCGTACACGAATAGTTCTAGATCTAAGGGAATGCGTTATCAATTCTCGAGACGTGAACCTCAGGGAGTTGAACCCCAAACTTCTATATCCAGAGGCAAGTAAGCTAACCACTCTGTCATCGCATCTTTTTTTACCGCACAGTAACATTATGGTCCATTATGAAAAAATATAACTACTAATATTTAGAACAACACCAGGTCTAGAGTGACTAAACGATGGTTAGGACCAAGATGTTACTCACACTGACAGGGGTAGGAACAGCCTTCTTCCCGAGATTCCAATAATTTGACTGGCGTGTTTAGGTAGTAGAAGTTCAAAAGGTATTTTTACCCTATGTTGCATATTTTGGGGCGCTTCGACCTTTTATCCAAAAATGGTTTTAATGAGTTGGGCAAACCGAAATTAAGACATTCTGAAACTATTGAGGCTAACTGAAGTTATATTTGAGATTTCTTATTTTTTTGCTGTCCCAGCAACACGGCAGATGTACACCCGAAAGAGGCTAATGCAGGATGTAGACAGATAGATAGGAATTTACATACAAATAGCATCATCTGAACTGATGGCTGTAAAATATTTGTTTTTTAACCGAATTTCCAAACTAAGGTGTTTTTATTTACCACTAAAATTGCCAGTTCCAATTATATATAATGTATTTACATTTTGTTAAAATTACTCACTCACATCGCTGAAAACCCTTTAGCTTAAACAAACGCCCGAAATAATAGCAAATTTGTCCACCATAATGTACAGAATTTTTATTTTTTATTTTTGGCTGGATTGCGTAGCAAATCCAGGCTTGCAGTTCGGCGATTTCCATTTTTGTCCGTCTATCCGTCCGTCCGTCTACGAGTTTTGAAGTTTTCGTTAAAGTTTTTGTTTTTTCCTCATTTCTCAAAATTGTATGGTCGAAAAGCTTTGAAACTTGACACTTGTTCAACATCGATACAAATGTTATATGAAAATAACCCTAACTATGTCATGTATTTTACCTGGACTATCCCCCTTTTCACACAGATTTTTCACTTAAAATGTTAAATTCGCAATCCGGCTTTCACGCCACTATTGGTGCTTCATCTTTTTTTTTTTCTTTTTTTTTACTTTTAACAAAGTTTGAGGTTTCCACTGGACCTCCATATAAATGAAACGTTCCTATGCCAGTGTACCTGTAACCGGTCATCCGGTTGGTCTGATGCTACGGAGTAATTCAAATTTGAAGGAGATGAAAACACGGTTTGGAAACTTTACCTGTCTCCTGCTTCAATCGATCTATGCTTTTCTCTGTCCTATCATTTCACTATTTTTGTTTTTCTACCACCGACAGAAACATTAGGGTCAAATAGGACACTCAGTTTCTTAAAATGTAGATGTAGAAACTAATAAGTATCTTGAGCACAGCTAGTGCTAAACATCAAGAACGGTGAAACAAATCAACGTCTTTTCTACATAACATTTGATGAATTTGGTGCATTTTCAGAATATATTGATGAAAAACGTCGGACTGGTGTCCTCCACCCCAGACATACTCAACTAAATATTGAACTAATATTCTGAAAATGGACCACCATTTATTAAATGTCAAGTAGGAAACAACAAATTCCTATGTTTTAAAATCATTGTACTTTTCTCAAACATACATCATCATAATGATTAGACAATACGTATGAATCAATTTAACACACGTTGAAGACAAGACGTATATTGGACGTATATTCAAATAAAAAAAAGCTTAAATCGTATATATACATTTTTCGTAATGACATAACGTTGAAACCGTAATTACATGTTGTTCGGCAAAAAATATACGCGTGCATCACGGTTTATTTATATATAGCTTACATACACTGATGCAGTAGCAGCTTTTATGACGGTTGGTGATTAAGCCAATGTCGATCCAGACTGGATCAGGACTAGATAGCCGTTCGAAGTTCGTTCCATGCCATATCTGTCCTGTCTGGGAACGAATTGAAATTTTACCGAAGCATTGTGGTGTACTGGTTAGAGCGTCTGCCTTGCATTCGGGAGGTCGTGGGTTCGAGTCACCAGATACTTTAAAAATGGAACCCTTGCCTGACGAGCAAATAATGGGTAGTGCTACGACTGATTGACCAGTGTCAGAATAATGTGACTGGGGGTATCATGTCTACTACGGTGTGGTATTCCAGTGTGGCAGCACTATAAAGAAACCATTTAGTTCGCTGCTTCAAGTAGACATATCATCACATCACACACAAACACACAGATAAAAGTCCAGACTCAAGTGTGCCTATAATCGTCTGGTACGACGCCTGTCGTAGGCGGACGGATTATAAACCTTAGAAATTTGTTGGGGTTGGATGTCACGATTCATAAGACACGTACAGGTAGACTTGCACTAGACGTGAGAATCATGGCTCTTATGGTGGTATGTACCTACCATGATATAGGTACACGCCATAAGAGCTACGATTCTCGCAGCTAGACTTGCACATACCGGTGCATACATACGCAGCGGCACAATCAAACATGAACTGTGCTCGCCCTATAGGTTTAACCTATTTCATATTAGCGAGCGCAAGCGAGCTCCTATGGTATCATGCAGGCGAAAGGTAAACATGCCATCCATCCTTTTGAAAAGTCTTGGGTCATTTACGGCAGTTAATGGGCGACTTCAACCGTAAAGTAGCATATTTCGTTACGAAATTAACAAGATAAGCATTCGTAGAAATCATTAAGAATGGTGGTTTCCAAGCAGAATGAGTTGAAAAAACATTAAAAACCTTTCTCGAACCCATCCAAAAATCACAATGACATTTTTACCTATGTCGCCAAAACGGCCATTAACCGGAAGCATTGCCCAAAGTGTTACCTTGCGCGTTGTTCATTGGCGAAAATTCGTCAACACGTTTCACAATTTAATAAAAGTAGATTTCATGTCGCAGAAATGTATATGTCTTGCTAACCGATTAGGATAAGCAAATGATTTGGTTAAAAACTATCTTTCATTCGTTTATTTTCCCGTAAAACCATAAACGCAATCGGAATTCTTCGCAGATTTCCGTATTCGGTCGTCTACTATTGTAAGCCACAATCGGAACTGCCTCGTCGGATTCCGTCACTCGGGATTCCGACTCGGAGAGTACTCGACGCCATTTTGAACTATTTTCAAGAAACGACAACTCTGCAGTAGCGACCTCTTCAATTATAAGCTAAACAAAATGGCGACAGCTGGCAAGTTCCGAACATGCGGTACATATTTGTTTGTTTTATCAGGGGACTTATCAGGGAGTATTCATAGAGATTCCTGATATAATAATGTATTCATACTAAGGTAAACAATATGGTGATTCCCGTTAAACGTGGGCGCTTCTTAATTTATAAGAGTTTCACCTCTTTAAAGTTCATCTAAAACTAAATAAAGTGCGAGCACATGCCATGGCCCATGGGCATCATGATCATGGTATCAATGATCTGATCATACGCTCCACCAATATATACAGGGCAGGGTAGAGCAGGGGTGTCATTACCTTTATAAGTAAGTGGCACCCAGAGCAGAATGAGAATGTCTATCGGCACGACGGTCGTGCCGATTATTTTCCTTATCGGCACGACGGTCGTGCGAATAATATTCATTATCGGCACGACGGTCGTGCGAATTATATTCCTTATCGGCACGACGGTCGTGCGAATAATATTCCTTATCGGCACGACGGTCGTGCGAATAATATTCCTTATCGGCACGACGGTCGTGCGAATAATATTCTTTATCCGCACGACCAGTGTATCGATATGTGTTGAATTTCATGTAATGTTATGTAGACCAATATATAAAATTGTATTTGATTTGATTTGCAACTAGACCCCCATTGTTCTAAATTATGTAAATCATTTTGTAATATGGTATGGTCCTGTTGAGACTTAATAATGCGAAAGCTCTAGAAGACAATTATCCGAGAATATTCTAACTCGGGAATTCGGAAGGTCGTTTATATGGCATAGGAACAACAGAGGCCCCATTAGAGACCACTGCGTAACTACGTGACCACTGCGTAACTACGTGAGCTGTGGCCGACTGCTCGCCCTCAACTGGGCTGATAATTAAAGCCCTGCCCTCAACGACGACAATAATGTGTCTTAAATCCTTTAAGAAAAAATATAGCCATATATGTAGGCTGCGTCTGATTCCGCATGGTTGTAGCCAGTGAAGGAGTTTGTCGTGTGGGACTGTGTCGAAGGACGTTTTAAAAGTCCAATATAGCAATGCCCACCTGGGTTTTGTGTCATACGACTTCAGAAGGTCGCTCATAGTAACAAGTAGCAGCCTGGGTCTCAGTTTTCTGACTTCGAGATGAAAACAAATCCAATATAATATCACAGACCTAATAACAATATAAGTATGTCTGTGATAATATTCACGACAAAACAATAAATAATATTTTATTATTACTATATACTCAGAACCTTCAAACGTATGCAGAAAAAATATTAATAAAAATAATACACAAGCGAAATTTGTCTAGCATTACAATTATTAAAGAAAGGCAAATAAAAACGAGCTGAAAGTTCATAAATGGCCAACAGTATTTTAAGATGTTCAAAGATTTCAGAATAAACACAATGAAAGATTCTATTCATTACAAAACACTCATGCTAAAATCTAAATAAAAAGATGATGGTGTTTATTTCATGAGAAATTCAGTGTTGGTCTAGCAAAGTTGTATTTGTTTTATCCAATACGAAAGGTATGTGCTTGTTTACATTACTGGATACATGAGTTACGTTGTTCCGCTTTGTCATAACGAGGAGTTCATGTATTAATTACTGATAACATGCCAAAATTTGCATAATGACGAAAATCTAGAGATCCAGTCAAATATTCATGTTGAGATACTTCTTGCAAATCTATTAAGATTTACTCAAATAAAGATTCTAGGTAAAAGTAAAAGTGTAGGAATATATTAAGAATCGTTCATGGGTATCCGGTGAAGATAAGGAATTCCAACCCGAGGTATAAGTGTTTTTATCCGAACCGAGGCTCTGCCGAGTTTCCGATTAAAACACTTATACCGAGGGTTGGAATTCCCTATCTGAACCGAATACCTATGATAGATTCTTTTTCTTGCATATCAGAGACATGTTGTGCGTTGACGCCGCCAGCTACTAACGTTTTGCATGTTTTCCGGCATAGCGGATATTGGCGCGCGTGAATTTTATCTCGACCCTCGGGTGAGATGGAAATATCTAGCCCCGGTAAAATGACGGATATCCTTGTCCGGTATGCAAGAATTGTAAATAATACCCCGAGCAAATGACCGTTTCAGATGCAGTAATAAACACATTTACGTTTGTTCTAATGGATTACGTGTGTCATGTAGAAGATCTTATATAAGTGGTTGTTTTAATTGTTTCTATTCAACGTTTTCAATGTTCATACTTAAACTGTAGGTATCTAGTCAAATGTTTATGTTTAGAAACATTCTGGCAAATCTGTGCGTGTTTTTTTTTATTATTATTATTCCTCCCACTCACACACACGAAATCAGTAGGGCATTCTCTATTCATGTCCTTCCGTCAAAACTTTCGGATAAGAAACGCTTTTTTCGTTATCTGCTAACATGTCATTTAAACAGTTCTAAATGTTATATAAGCTTAGCAGTAAGCCATGAATGTGTAATTATAAGTAATGGCATTGTAATCACAGAATGCTCTTAAAGTTTGAGAGTAATGTGTGTCTTTTGTTGGTTACATTATACCGGCTGTTGCGGTTCAGTTTAAGTTATTTTATATGGAATTTGACGTGCTATTTTTAGTGAGATGCTGGTTAAGCAATAGATAATCTGGTCTCAGCGAGTTGGATTATTTAAACAACGAGATGGGCGTAGCCCAACGAGATGTTTAAATAACCAACGAGCTGAGACAGACTCTATCTTTTTTGTAGCATGGTGTACTTATAGTAACACTGTGACGTCAGAGTGACCGTACTCTAACTTCCTCTATCTGGTAGTTGTAGCATGCTCGGTGACATTTCCTTTGATGATTTCAAAGTTATTAAATCGTTTAATGTAGGGTAGCTAAAGAGGCGTGACTATACCGTACTACAACTATCAGATGGATGAAGTTGGAGTACGGTCACTCTGGCGTCACAGTGTTGCAAAGTACACCAGATAGAGTCTGCTCAGCTCGTTGGTTATTTAAAGGTCAAATGCGTTGACCCCCCCCCCCCCCCCCCCCCCCCCCCCCCTCCATTTTACAGTAATGGGACACACGGCAATCTTGAAGTATTTAAAAAGTAAAAATGAAACTGGATATATAAATCGATACGATTTATATATCCAGTTTCATTTTTACTTTTACCGTATCGATTTATATATCCAGTTTCATTTTTACTTTTACCCTGGGTACATTTTAATAAATCAAATTTTAAGTATTCACTCTTTTGTCTTATTATACATGTACTATAAGTTTTAATATATTATTGGTGCAATAATATCAAAAAATAATAATATGCAAAAACAAATGGCTTAATACAATTCTTATAATTAACATTAATGATTGAACAAATGCAATTTACGTAGAAAAACTAACGGGACGCCGCTAGTTTTTAAAAAAAATCAAGATTGCCATGTGTCCCTTTAAAACAGCTATCCTGCCAACAACAGGGAACTTTTACAACAAATGTACTTCGTTTCTAAGCTAAGGTATATGAGTAACTTACACATGTTGCCAATCTGAACTCTGTAACTACATTATCAACGCTTTAACCATCCAGGCAAACCACCACCCTATTGTCCGTCGAATTATGAGTTACCAACTCTAAATTCAGTTAACGCATACTCAATTACAGGTATTTAAGTATCCATGAAAATATTTTGACTTCTTCTCAAACATGTGCATTATTGTATAACCTCAACACATGGATAGAGTTAGGAAGAACGATTATTGCCTGTTGTCGGCGGAATAACCAAATGTACAATATAAGAATTCCCATCAGAATATATTTTTGGTGTCATTTATTACTTACTAGTGACTTTTCTTGTATTTAATTTGCATGATTAACAGTGCTAAGTTTCGTGTGAATGACATAATTATGCCAAACTAATTAGCATATGCACGCTTTACCATTTTACGGCATTAACTTATCTGCAATTTGTTGTAAATTAATAAATGAATTAACAACCTCTTTCTTACAATACGAGCATACGGCTTCCCGCAAGACACTTATTAAAGTAGCTACCCCGCCAACAACAACCAAATTTAACAACAAATGTACAACATTTGTAAACCTACTGACAACGAGGTATATTTACATAATTTGAGTACAATATAAACGGCTTTAACCAGCCAGGCCAAACCGCAAAACTGTCCTGTTCGTCGAATTAAGAATGATCAACTCTAAATTCATTTCACGTATACTTAATTACATGTATTTTAAGTATACATCAACTAGGCTTTTAATCGGTACAACTTAATTATTTTATGACCTCAACACATGGATAGAGTTTGGAAGAATGCTTTTGTATTTTAAAATGTGCCTGTTGTTGGCGGGTTGGCGGTTTTAAAAGATTGTCACTTCGGAGTTGAGGTCTAGATATAGCAAATAATTACGTTGCGATAGCTATTGTTATTTTTTCTTATAGGCTATGTCGTCATATAGGGGCTATGTATTTTTGTATACATGTTCTTCTCTTTTTCTCTTGTATCCCCCAAATAGTTTAGAAGTAGTTTGTATTGTAATCTCAGTGCTGATTGCTCAATAAACGTGTTTACTGTTCATACGTAGTTTGTGTGTTTATTTGTTTTGCCACATTTTCACCTAAATATCTATCTTTCGATGATATATGTGTAAAATGAAACTATTTAAACAGAAGACATTTTCATATGGTTTATTTCATGGCTATTCCATTGGTTCGATGAGTATTATTAATTTTATCCTGTCATTGTTAAACAAGGCATATCAAATGGCACCGGTATCTATTTAATTTGTGTGTGTGTGGGTGGGTGTAGTGCACAGGTTTATTGTCCCTCCGCCTTTTAACCGATATGACGTAATGAATGTATTATTCCAGTTGGGTTTGCCCCTATATATAGCACTGAGTTCTGTGCATGGTCACTAAACCATAATAAGCACTTCTATACTCGAAGTAAAACTGTTCTATGCATGGCCCAAATTTAAATTTTTAAAACACTTGTCACATCAATTATATATATAACACCTTTAAACCTCCTTTTAATAACTATCTCCGAATAAAGGGAGGCATTCATAAACCAAGTACGGTGTTCTTGAAGGCACAAAATAGAAATATTTGTCAACACTATCCAGATGTTCAGGTCGTGTGGTGAGGGGTATGTGCCCGTTGAGGGTTTTTGTTATTCACAGGTTCTTAAAATACCCGTGATTGAATGTGCGTGGAGTGGGTTGTGAGTTGGTGACATTTCAACCAGCTTTAGGGTTAAGCTTGGCTGGCTTAAGCCGTTTATATTGTGGCTATAGAGTTTGGATTACTCAAAATTTGTATGTTATATATATATACCTTGTCATCAGTGGCTTTGGAACCGATGTATATACCTTGTACAATGTAGCTGTTGTTGGTGGCTGCTTTAAATGAGGTTTTCAATAGCATTCAGTCAAAGTCAATCGCAATTGCGTCTCCTTCATATATATGAAGATGCAATAGTTTTGCATTCAACCTTTAACACGTGGGTTAGTTTACTTGAAAAGGATACATATTCCTAGTTTATAGTCAAAGGACATAATAGAATGTATTTGTAAATATGGAAATGCTTTAGTCCTAGTCTTCTTGAATACATAATTATTTACATAGGTGGTCATTCAAAAGCTAAAGTTAATTGTAACTTTGAATTTAATTAATGGGTTGCAGAGGTGTCTGCCTGTGGTTGGATGCCATTATGGAACAGAATGAACATTGGAACAGATTTTTTAGTTGAAACACATAATTCGTTTCTACCGACTATAAATTTACTTCTATGCATGGTGATGTGTATCTTAAATTCACTTTAATGACTTGGTGCCAAGTGTTGAAGACATTAAAGTTGTTATCTCTTGAGGACCACCCACATATATTGGTATTGCATGTGGGAGGCAATGACATTGGTCAAGTACCCTAGATAAATTAAGGAAAAGTATTATTAAAACACTACATGACATAAACGACTTGATTTCTGAAGTTAAGATTGTTTGGTCGCAGATTTTACCACGCTTATATTATGGAAATGAAAAGTCCCATAAAGCTTTGGACAAAGTCAGGATTAGAGTATATAGTCAAGTTGCAACAGAGGTTTTCCGAATGAATGGTGGATATATTAGATATCCCGAAATTGTTGAAATACAGATGCCAGAAATTCGTCTTTAGTTTCTGAAAACAGCCCGTGGCTTTAATAACATGATTTAAAATTATTGTTGATGTGTGCAGTCACTTTTTTGGCATATATGTATAACCTCTATATAAGGTTATCTGCTTACCCTTCGTCAATTTTAAACTTTTAAGTTAACCCCTTATGGGTTACTATGTGGTTGGCCATATAGTGCTTTACCTAGTTTGGGTTGGGCCCATTTTGTTGTTGAAAATAAATTTATTTGTATTTTGGCAATTTTGTATGCTAACCAATTTGGGTTGCAAGCCACTTTTGGGTGACTGTTAATGTTATAAATGACCATATTTGGGTCATTTGTTGAATGTTGTCGACCATATTTGGGTCATATGATGAATGTTGTTGTTGGCGAGACAAATCGCTTCGATTGTGAAGTGCGTCAGCCATACCTCCATTTGAGGACTGACTTGTTCTTTTCACTGCTGTGCTCTGCTTCCCCCATTTTAATGGCGGTGCCTCTCGTGGTGCCTCTATCACCACTTGTGGCATGTGGCAGTATGTCGCGGTCACAGCAGTGTGTAGTAATTATTTTACGAGAACATTTGAAGGAAAGCAACTAAATTTTAAATATCTGGCTTTGTGAACATCTGGTCCCAGGGTTAATTGAGTACAGTTTTCATTCACTTCAAAACTTGGTCGGAGCTATGACCATTTTTCAAATTGTTATAAATATCGTGACTGCACATTTGTTATGAACATTATGTTTCTTGTTATATTATGCTGAAGCCATGGCCTTGTTATTCCAATAAATATAAACTAAATTCAGTATTGAGTCTCTTTCATAGCCCATCTTCAATAATTAAACAGAAGACAAAATCAAGTAGGATGATAGGGGATTGATTGTGGTGATGAGCGGCAATTTGGCAAACCTGACTGTCTTTATATCGTCCCAGTTCATATAGATGTCAGCAAGTTCCACCAACGCACGCACGCGTACACACAAGCACCCGCGCGCGCGCACACACACACACACACCCTTTCCATCTTATAATGTTTTTATTATGTATACATGTGAATTCCATATGCCATTATACATATGCCATAATGGCAAGTATGTTCTATACATACTGTATAAGTTATTTACTTGTATATCATTTGAGATATATCCTTATACGGACCTTTCGGAAAATACTGTACAAGATTCTTGTTTTTCATTCAAAACACAATTTACCCATAATTTTACACAATGTAACTGTTCCCTAAGTATTTTATTTGTTTTGTATACATTACGAGTTTGTAAAACACTTTACGTTTCCGTTTACAGTCGTGCCGATAAAGAACAATACTATAGTCGTGCCGATCAGTTTCTTTATTCCCACGACGGTCGTGCGGATAAAGAAAATAATCGGCACGACTGTCGTGCGGATAAAGAAAATAATCGGCACGACGGTCGTGCGGATAAAGAAAATAATCGGCACGACGGTCGTGCGGATAAAGAAAATAATCGGCACGACGGTCGTGCGGATAAAGAAAATAATCGGCACGACGGTCGTGCGGATAGCCTCGTTCGAGCAGAATAGCCGGGTATTTTTATTGATACTTGTATAAAATACTAGTAAAAGTATTCATAGACATAGTCAGTGACGGTGAAATCATTTGTACAGACGGAATTACGCTGAAAGAGACAGTGACATGGTTTATCACTGCAACTTGATACTAAAAGGGATGTTGAAATTGTTTATTTAGTGGAATTTACACAAAAAGACGGTGAAATTATTTATACGTATGGATTCTAATTCTAAACATGCGGATTTACGCTGAAAGCGACAGTGGCGTTGTTATGTGGATTTACACTGAAGAATCAGCAACGCCATTTATATATGTGGATTTTTTTTATATATTTTAGGAACATAACCCGCGCTGGGCAAAACACGACTACAGACGGACCAGTAGTGTCACTGAGATGATCCAGTCCCTACAGTGGAGAAGACTAGACCAAAGACGTATGGACAGTCGACTCTCACTATGTTACAAGATCACAAATGACCTGGTAGCTATCCCTCTAGAAGACTACATGACACTGATGAACAGACAATCCCGACATTCACACTCCGCTTGCTCTTCAAATTAATTGACGCAACCCGCTGACTACTACAAATTCTCCTTTTTCCCCCAGAACAGTCTTCCACTGGAATTTATTAGCTACCTGACATCCCTATATTACCCAATATAGAACAGTTCAATTCTGCAGTCAGCAGAATTGAACATATCTCACCATAAATTCAATGTTTGTTTTTATTTTTAAACCTAACATCCAAAAACTTCAATGTTTTTCTTAAATTTCTTTTATATATATTTTTAAAAATACTAACAGTCTTTGTCGGTATGACGACGCATGCCTAGGTCCCCAGCAGGGGTTTGGCATTAAAGGAAGATAGATAGATAGAACGTTGCAAGCATGGTTTTTTACAAAAATTTGAGAAAAAAATGCAGTCAAACATTCATTTCATAATTTCTACTCTTTGATACTGTTTACAGTAACTAATGTCAACCCATGCATTTAAAAGCGTTCTTATATTTTTCTTTTTCATTTTTTTCTTTCTATTGACTATTTTTTTCTAAAATTGATAAGTGAAGTTACTATATATGCAAATTTATCCTGAAATTAACAGAGAAGTCCCTGAATTCACCTGAAATTAACACTGAAGTTACTATACTGTATACCAGATATCGTCATTTTTATGTTGATTTTTTAATATAAATAAATCAAAACTAGTAATCACATAAATATTTTTGCCGGTAGAGTAGCTTACCCCTTTGCCGTAAATATTCCGTGTTTACATTGTTCCTATTTTCAGTAACTAGTGTCACGTGACCGTTACTAAATATAGACTGAAATGGGCCGGTCGTTTGAGCTGAATGTAGTAGTTATCGTCATGTTCAGTTTAATACCGAAAAATCCATGTTAGGGATGATGAAAACGTGTGTAGTTCTTAATTGAAACATGAATATGCCATTGCATATGAATACACAAAAAAAAATATCTAGAAAAAAATATATCTACAATTTAAAATGCTAGGAATCTTTATGTGAGGAAGCTATCCAGCTGGCTTGCGGAACGTCGGTGGTTCTACCCAGGTGCCCGCCCGTGCACGAAAATTGTCCGGAGGGGCACCTGGGGTCTTCCTCCACCAATGGAAGCTGGAAAGCCGCCATATGACCTTAGCTGTTGGTGCGACTATAAAATCCAATTCAGTCAATCAATTTAAAATGTTTTTTCAACTGTTGGTATCGGATGTAGTTTACTTTACTTCTATGTTCATAATTTAAAGGGAAATAACTGTCCGCAAATTTAAATTGATTGACGTGAACTAGTTGTTTTCGTTTATCACATACTTTTAGTTTTTTGTGCATGTCAAATTGATTCAATGGTTCGACGTAAAAGGTCAGCTATTTTAAAAGGAAAAATTTCTGCGCATGCGCATTAGCACATGATTCCCCCGATTGTGTTTTGTTTATAACGGTATTTATATAGGTAAACGAGTTGGTTTGAGAGTGTATGTTGACATTTCTAAACTATTTTTTCCTCTCCAATCGTCTGATGATAGTGTGTAGTGATTTGTAAAATGGGGTCGAAAAATAAGCACAACATCGAGCGTTTTATTGATAATGACGAAATCTGGTGAATGACGATAACTGGTACACAACCAATATATGCAAATGTTTACCCTGAAATTAACACTGAAGTTAAAATATATATATGTGGCGAATTTACCCTGGAATATTAAACAGTGAAATTTTTATATGCAAATTCAACCTGAAATTAACAGTGAAGTTACTATATGTGGATTTACACTGGAAGAGACGGTGACATCATTTATATGTTGATTTACGCTGAAAGAAACTGTGACGTCATTTATATACGTGGAATTACGCTGAAAGAGACGGTGACGTCATTCATATACGTGGATTAATTAAGCTGAAAGAGACTATGATGGTTTATATTATATACTATATGCACCAAATTAATTCTGTTTCAATTGTACAAAACAAATGAACGGGACAGTCACTATTTTTTTTTAATGCTGCCTACAGATACATCGTATGATACGTATCTAGTAGAAGGTTGCAAGCCCTTGTTAAAGCAGAGGAAATTATTTTAGTATTTATAGCAACAGGTTACACATTTTATATAACCATACCTAGAAGTTACTGGGCCCAAAAAAAATTAAGAAAGGTAACATCTGAATGCTGAGAAGGTTGATTCCGATTTACTGCATCCGTGGCTTGGATGGTTTGAAACCTCGACTCTCTCACTGCGAGTTGGAATAAATAAGAAAGCGTGTCCTTTCAGATGGGCAGAAGGTATACACTACTATTACTACCCAGGAAAAAGTGGTGTGCCCCCACCATGGATGATATCTATCATCATATATGGCCTAACATGTGCTAAAAATGACGTAAATCATTCAAACAACCAGCCAACCGATTTACTGAACCATCCGGTTCATGTTGATGACCCTCATCTTACGGATGTTGCCAGCTATTCGTCAGATGACTCACATCAGCCAACTCACATCTAAATCATTTCATGCTTAAATGTTATATTAATTGCATATATAAAATTATTTATTTATTAGGCACATATTTATATTTGCTTTATATTATAAGCACAACAAATAGGCATCAGGGTTGTCATTAGTAGCCAATTGCCGATCAAAATTATCGGTTAAAATGGTGTTATAATCAGTTAGTTTTGCCTTAACTTGTATTTGCAATATGTGACACTGACTTCGTTGATCCCTCGTCAAATTGTTTGGAATTCAAAATGAATCCCTGTTGCCAGGGCTAAATCTAGTTTAACTACTTTGCTGTGAAATTAGAAACTTCAGTTTAATTTTTTAGTTCATTTGCTCTTAGTACAAACATGTACCACTTCCATGGTGTAATCGGTAAACACGTCTATCCTTTTAGGGTAGAAGACCCAGGTTCAATTCCTGGTGGGAGTAAACATTTGTTTGGAAAAAGAGCTGGATTAAGCATTTTTTTAAGTATTTCTACATTTTGAATTTAATTAAATGTAATCAAATTCAATTTAAACAATCGAATATCATAAGTTACAGCATGTCTGGAAACGACCACGAGGGAAAGGAGCTATTACAAGACAATGGCCCATTTAGCAATAAAATCTTTCATGAGGCCTTCTTTTCATCTTTGAAAGCCATTTCCATCTTTTGGTTTTGCAATAATGAGCCTCTTATAAAATAGTTTACCTAATATTGTAATGCATTGAATGCTCTTAGAAGACAGTGGCCCAGTTAGTAATATTATCTTCCCTGAGGCCCTATTTTCAATTCATCATCTTTAAGGCCCTATTATATTACCCTTTGGTCTTAAAATGAAAAACAATGTTATTTTGCTACAATAATAGGTCTTTTTTAAATAATATGTTTACCATATAATATTTACAAAACTCTTCCCTGAGGCCCTCTTTTGTCCATAATCTTCTCTTTTTGCTATGACCTTTGCCATTTAAATCTTGGTAGCCAAACAGAGACTAACGAGTGGTCGTTTTAGTGCAGGATGTGATGTCGACCAGTTTTCAAGACGTTTACACATCCATAAACTCTTCTAACTACATTCTTTTCTTTCACGACTGTCATTATATTTATTATCTCATTTTAACCGGGTGTGTCTTTAATTGAAATGTTGAAAAATAATAGCTCCGTCGTTTCACTGGGTGCTTCAGAGAGCTGAAATCAATTCCAAGAATGGAAGTTTATAACAATTATGTAAATATCTATCCCTTTTTAGATATCATACATTAACTTTTTTCACGTTTAATCTTCATTATTGTGATATTTATTTTTTCATATTGACTACTGTTCGCATTTAGGCAAAATAAAAAAAAAGTTAAAAAAGAAAAAGAAAAAAAAAGAGACAAAAAACCCGGTTTACGTACCCATCCGACAGACGAGGCTAAGGGAAAGTGTCTTGGTCAAGAACCTCAGTGGCGCCACGGAGGATTGAACCCGGGGGCTCCGGTTACAAATTCGCCGCGCTACCGACTGCGCCATGCCAGCCCTAAAGAATATTTTTTGTTTCAAAACCCAGTGTAAAAACCCACATTGTCAATACATACAGACTTGCTTTACACAGATAATTTTAATGTTATAGTATCAAAAATAAACACTGTTTCACGCTACACTGATTTGTTCCCATATTTTGTTTTTGGAAAGAGAACAAAAACAATAACCGGAATAAAATGAGTGTATACTGTCTCATCATTTTATGATTTAAGCCATAGCAGAATTCCATTTTGATAACTGAGTAACACAAAGATGCAATAGTTACAAAAGAAGAAAATGCAACCTTTTGATTTTTTTTGTATGTGAATAAATACAATGTATTAACTAATTCATAAAATACATTCTCCCTTCCTTTTCTAAGTAAGTATAATGGTCCAAATTATGCGGCGGTCCGTCACGTTTAACACGAATAATGGTACAGCGCCAATTTTTAGGGCAAATTAAGTGTTCTTAAATGTGGGGCAAGTGTCATTATGGGCAGGGCAAGTGACTTTTGAAAATCCACTTGGGCAAGTGGATTTTCAAAATATTTCCAGAACCCTGAACCCATACTGTGTAATAAATCTGTATATAAATCCATTATCAAAGGACAATGTTTTAGGATAGTTTTAAAGGATTAATATACACAACTTCCAAAATTCTTATTTTTTCTATAAAAAACAACAAGAAGGTTGATTAAGGAAGATCAAGATATAAGCAAGGGTATGTTATTTCTAATTAGTAAGCTAAGCTTTGCATGTCCCAGAATGAAAACATTAAGTTTATTTGCTACAGTTTGATACTGGAAAAATCAACTAAGTAAACTATCTCTATACTCCAGTTCCACAGATAGCAAGGTATTGACTCCACATTGTTTCAAACTTATTCATTTTTAAATTTTTATATGCGATTAGTTTCTCAACTTTGTACAAAGATATTATATACGTTTTAAAAAGGTTAAGCTGTGGAATTTGACGTTGCATCTTGTTTCGATAAATGTAAAGTTTTGCTTGCATGATGATTTTGCTCAAAACAGTATTAAATTTACTGTTTCCAAATAAAAATATCTGTTTGACAGTTTCTGTTAAAGTTACGAATGTATTGCATTTTTCTGTAAGATAAGTTTGAAGTTTTGACCAGAATTCTTTTCTGTTCCACAGTTCCAAAACAGATGTTGGATAGTTTCAGGTGTATTTTTGCAAAAGCTGCACATATCGTTATTAATAATATTCATTTTAGATAAAAGGTAATTTGTTCCAAGTATCCTATGGTTGATTCTAAATTGAACCAAGGTAACTTAGGATCTTTTGTTATTTTATAAGGTAAGGCATATAATCTTTCAAATTCAAAGTTTGGAACACTAACTACTTCATTTTTCCATTTACTTAATGCTTTGGGATATACATTATTTCTAATCATGATGTAATATATGTTTCGACAGCCTTTCTCATTTTGTAGAATTAAGGATAGTATTAGTGGACGAATAGGGTTTGGCTGTTACAGGCTAGATGCACAATATTCAGGTTTGCCAAATAATTCCTGACAGCAGTTATATTCAAGAAAATTGGACTGTATATTATAGTGTTCATTCAATTCTATGTATGAATAAAGATTTCCATTTTTGTTTAAAATGTCATTGATTATGTTATTCCTCCTGTAAACCATCTTTTGGAAAACACACTAGAGCCTCCGATTGAAATTTAAACATTTTAAAAATGTTTGATGCTTTTAGAAGCCCTTATAAAATAAATACATTTGATGTAATCATTGATCACATAGTAATAGTGTTAAATAAACTAGTTTCATATTGTTTATATTATATATATGATATCTGGAATGTTTTCACTAGATGATATATGTATAATATCTATATCTTGCAATAAACTAACCCTCATGTCAAAGGTGTACCCTAATGTCTGTGGATTGGAGAAAAATTATATACTTGCAGACCATATAAGCGTAATTTAACAATATATCAAGTACCATGGACGTCAGTATGGACTTCATGAGTCATATCTTTCTTTGTTTAGTCATATCTTTCTTTGTTTAGAGTTTTATTAATTGATACAATATCAAGTTCATATAAGCATGCAGCTGACATATCACTCTCGACTGACAAAACGGTAAACAATCACTCCCATAATATGATATAATCATAATTACAACGTCTCTTCCTCCTTTCCCTTCAATCAGGGCGTCATATAAAGCCCTGCTTCAATTCAACCGTAATATTAAAGTATATATTTGGAAAACTCAACAAATGCTTCCAAACTATCAGTCATTATATGGAACGAACTGTTTGGGACCGAAGGAACTGTTTGGGGCCGAAACGTCTTGATTTCAACTACACATATTTAGGGATTTATTTTGTTAAACAGTATAATTTATCGGTCATAGCAATAAAATATCATGAAATTGATAAAAATCACTCTCAAATCTGCAATATTTTCATCAATACAACATTATATAAACAGCACTATTTTGCGGAGAGCTACAATCGAAAACCGAACCAAATTCATCATTTTGCTTCCAAAAACCATTGAGCGGCACCTAGTACTCTCCGAGCCACTATTACCGAGTACGGAAATTGGCGAAGAGTTCCGATTGGAACAATCTGGCAATTTCCGGAAATGTTACGGAAATTATAATACAATGACAAGACGTCATTGATTTACGTCATCATCGTATGTCGTCACATTATGACGTATGGTCTGTTAGTACAATTAGTGAGCAAGGTGCTTATTACCGATCCATCTTTCTTTGTTTCTTTTTCTTTTTTTCTTTCTTCCAATACTATTGACGTATTATACACATACTTATGATTATCACAGTTTCGTTTCTGTGGATGAGTTTACATGCAGGCTTTTTTATGATATTCACAGAAGTTACATGCAGGCTTTTTTATGATATTCACAGATGTTCAGCGAGATTTTAACCTGACTAGGGTATGTCTCTCCCTGCACAGGAGACCAACGGCTTTACATCAGTAGGGAAGAATGACATACTTTCACAGTAAATTTAACTATCTTACACGAATAGTTCTAGATCTAAGGGAATGCGTTATCAATTCTCGAGACGTGAACCTCCGGGAGTCGAACCACAGACTTCTAAATCCAGAGGCAAGTAAGCTAACCACTCTGACATCGCATCTTTTTTTACCGCACAGTAACATTATGATCCATTATGAAAAAATATAACTACTAGTATATAGAACAACACCAGGTCTAGAGTGACTAAACGATGGTTAGGCCTAAGATGTTACTCACACTGACAGGGGTAGGAACAGACTCCTTCCCAAGATCCCAATAATTTGACTGGCGTGTTTAGGTAGGGGAAGTTCAAAAGGTATTTTTAACCTATGTTGCATATTTTGGGGCGCTTCGACCTTTTATCCAAAAATGGTTTTAATGAGTTGGGCAAACCGAAATTAAGACATTCTGAAACTATTGAGGCTAACTGAAGTTATATTTGAGATTTCTTATTGTTTTGCTGTCCCAGCAACACGGCAGATGTACACCCGAAAGAGGCTAATGCATGATGTAGACAGATAGATAGGAATTTACATACAAAAAGCCTCATCTGAACTGATGGCTGTAAAATATTTATTTTTTAACCGAATTTCCAAACTAAGGTGTTTTTATTTACCACTAAAATTGCCAGTACCAATTATATATAATGTATTTACATTTTGTTAAAATTACTCACTCACATAGCTGAAAAACCTTTAGCTTAAACAAACGCCCGAAATAATAGCAAATTTGTCGGGTTTAGACTCCACCATAATGTACAGAATTTTTATTTTTTTATTTTTGGCTGGACTGCGATTTCCATGTGTCTTTCCGTCTATCCGTCCGTCCGTCTACGAGTTTTGAAACTTGACACTTGTTTAACATCATTACAAATGTTATATGAAAATAACCCTAACTATGTCATGTATTTAACCTGGTTTACCCCACTTTTCACAAAGATTTTTTCACTTAAAATGTTAAATTCGCAATCCGGCTTTCGCGCCACTATTGGTGCTTCGTCCCCTTTTTTTTTAGTTGTTACTTTTAACAAAGTTTGAGGTTTCCACTGGACCCTATCCAGTGTATCCGGTTTGGTCTGATGCTACGGAGTAGTTCAAATTTGAAGGTGATGAAAACACCGTTTGGAAACTGTACCTGTCTTCTGCTTCAATCGATCTATGCTTTTCTCTGTCCCATCAATTCACTATTTTTGTTTTTCTACCACCGACAGAAACATTAGGGTCAAATAGGACACTCAGTTTCTTAAAATGTAGATGTAGAAACTAATAAGTATCTTGAGCACTGCTAGTGCTAAACGTCAAGAACAGTGAAACAAACCAACGTCTTTTCCACATAGCATTTGATGAATTTGGTGCATTTTCAGAATATATTGATGAAAAACGTCGGACCCCGTGTCCTCCACTCCCAGACATACTCAACTAAATATTGAAATAATATTCGGAAAATGGACCACCATTTATTAAATGTCAAGTAGGAAACAACAAATTCCTATGTTTTAAAATCTTTGTACATTTCTCAAACATACATCATCATAATGATTAGACAATATTCAAATAAAAAAAAGCTTAAATCATATATATACATTTTTCGTAATGACATAACGTTGAAACCGTAATTACATGTTGTTCGGCAAAAAAGTATACGCGTGAATCACGGTTTATGTATATATAGGTTACATACACTGATGTAGTAGCAGCTTTTATGACGATTGGTGATTCAGCCAATGTCGATCCAGACTGGATCATGACTAGATAGCCGTTCGAAGTTCGTTCCATGCCATATGTGTCCTGTCTGGGAACGAATTGAAATTTGACCGAAGCATTGTGGTGTACTGGTTAGAGCGTCTGCCTTGCATTCGGGAGATCGTGGGTTCGAGTCTCCAGATACTTTAAAAATGGAACCCTTGCCTGACGAGCAAATAATGGGTAGTGCTACGACTGATTGACCAGTGTCAGAATAATGTGACTGGGGGTATCATGTCTACTACGTTGTGGTATTCCAGTGTGGCAGCACTATAAAGAAACCATTGAGTTCGCTGCTTCAAGTAGACATATCATCACATCACACACAAACACACAGATAAAAGTCCAGACTCAATTGTTCCTATAATCGTCGTGTACGACGCCTGTCGTAGGCGGACGGATTATAATCCTTAGAAACACACACACACACACACACACACACACACACACACACATTGAAATGTGTTGGGGTGGGATGTCACGATTCATAAGACACGTACAGGTAGATTTGACCACAGGGGTCCGGCTCATGTGCTTTGTCGCTAAATACCAGTTGAAATCGAACAAAAGTGTCCTACATGAGTTGGGAAGACATCTGAGTCCAGCACCCATATCATAGAATAGAACTTCATGAAGTTCTATTCTATGATATGGCATGAAGTTCTATTCTATGATATGGGTGCTGGACTCAGATGTCTTCCCAACTCATGTAGGACACTTTTGTTCGATTTCAACTGGTATTTAGCGACAAAGCACATGAGCCGGACCCCTGTGGATTTGACCAGACGTGAGAATCATGGCTCTTATGGTGGTATGTACCTACCATGGTATAGGTACACGCCATAAAAGCTACGATTCTCGACGCCATAAAAGCTACGATTCTCGCAGCTAGACTTGCACATACCGTTGCATACATACGCAGCGGCACAATCAAACATGAACTGTGCTCGCCCCTATAGGTTTAACCTATTTCATATTACATCACATTGGTACAATAATCCTTCAAACACACCCCAACCACATCAAACATTCCCCTAAACCGTACAAGTATAACCAGATTTTTCGAAAATGTTACACACACATCCTGCATTTTCAATTGCATCGCGAATAACAGTCAGCCGACCACTGAACCACAGCCTCACAGCACAGGAGTCGAGAGCTCTCGATAGCGCTTGAGACAAAAATACATTTAACCAATACATCATCTCCAAACTCACAACATATACACGTACCTACCTTTCGTCGCGAACTTTTTGGACAACCGTTACTCTCCAGCTCTAATTGCATTTAGTTTAATATCCGCTATGGAAATGCCAACGATATTCAACTGTCCTGCAATAAAAATGGCGTTCCTTAAAATGTCTCTAAAATTGTCTGCGCATGCGGGGTAAACGTGACGTAGACATTAACACCAGATTTATAAGTACATATTAGTATTTATCCAAGAGATAGCAACTTATGTAATTACCAAAATTCAACGTCCCCGTTCATGAATCTTTATCCACTACTGTCTTTCCGTACTAGAAAAAAACAACATAAGATACACAATCTGTATTAGACCAAAAAAGAGGTGTGTTTCCCCTAGCAGCTCTAAATAAAATAGAGTAGGTGGGAAGGATTTTTTTTTTTGCTTAAAAAAGTTACACACCTATTGTTTTGGCCTTATCTCAATAATATGAGGCCTAAAAAAATGGTTTGTTTCTACTTTTGTGACCCCATAGGGATCTGTACAATAAAACATTTCTATGTGTTTACTCAATGTATTAGCTTTCGGCCAAAGGCCCTTCATCAGCATATACGTTTACCACTAAACCACTACATTATTACTCAATTCCAATGTTTTTAAGGAATACAATTTATTTTTTAACATTCATGGCACTGCATAACATCCAGAAGGGATTGTTAACTTTGCTCGCGACCTGATGCTATTTCATAGTCCCCGTGAATGTTAAAAAAATAAAATGTATTCCTTATACTTAGAAGATGAATATCATTTTATTTTAACTTTGTCCTTTGTAACGAACAATTACGTAAACTATATGTTAAACAATATTATTACAGACATCCAAGTGTTTTAAATTATTCAGCTGATTGCAATCTTCAAGCCAGCAAGAGCTTTTTAGATTGTCTAGGTTTGTTAGGGAAGCATTTATTATTCGCAATACTGCAATGTATAATGAGTAAAAAAAATGTATGTTCATCCTCATTGGACATGACATGTAAAACTATTAAAACTTAAAAGTTTACATGAAAATATGTAATAGGAATAGTTAAATCATTATAACAGGGTAAATACGTGATCCAGAGTGACTGTGTGAGACATTTTCGGGCGTCAGAGTGAATGGGTGAGTTGTATGAGTGTATAGTATGTATGATTGTGTGTTTGTACTTTTTCAATGTTTAATGTAAAAATTGCATTGACCTGTCACATATTAAAAATGTAATATGCATTTATATGACGAGAAACATTTGTTTAAGTCATAAATAAAGAATTACATTCTGTTTCTGTTCTGTTCTTATATTTATATTATTATTGTACTCAATCAATACCCGTATGTCCCGTTTCTCAACTATTTTTTTCTCTAAATTGATACAAATGCAGAATAACACCTATATTTATCACGGCAGATGGGACCCGCGTAAACGTAAAGCCTTGCGTATAAGCGTTTATTTATCCTCGCTGTATTGCACTAAGCATTTTTAGCGAGCAGACCTAGGTTTTTAAGGCTCATCCGAAGGACTGGTAAGGTAGGAAATACTTTGAAATATTTCGATAATTAACCCAAATTCCGTCCTGGCTGGGATTGAAACGCGCGATCCCTGGGTTTACTAAGCCGCAATGCTAACCATTACACCACGGCCTTGCCTTCCTAACCTTTTATGGTATACTCACGTCACACCTCACTTGTTTTTTCTTGAAACGTCATAGTTTTAACTGCGCGTGAAGCAATTACAATGTGATTCATGGTCAAAATGGATGTTTCTAGTTTTGTATACTTATATTAGAAATGTAAATATAAATGAAATGAAATTGATATGTCAGCGTCATCATGAACAAAATAATAAATTGAGTAAAACACACAGAAATATTTAATAGTCATCAATATTTTTTCTGAGTGTATTTTTAATGTGGTTTGTTGTTTAACCCTAGTTTAACAATATAAATTACTTGGTAAATAAAAATAAATTATGAATGGCCTGGTCTTTATGAATATTTTAACCCTTGGGTAAAATTTTAATATTAAAAGTCTTAATATGTCTTGAAAACCATTGAATTTAAATATGTCCTTCAAGCCTGCAAATGGCAAAAACATTATCTGTGACCAGAGTACACAAGAACAGCTTTTGATTAGTAATACAGGATTGTCAGGTTTATTAAGTTTATTTAGTATTGAATGTTTATTTTTAATTAATGAAAATAACAGTTAATGCATGGAACATTCAATACACACCTTGTTCCAAGGTCCATCCAAGGTTCTGTTTTAGCCATCCAAAGTTAGAGGAAAAAAACAAATTAATAAACAAAAAATGCCTACCCTAACTATTTTTTTTGAAGACGTTACCCGAAAAAACACTTTTTAGGCCTGCTCTGTTGTCATTCGTAGCATCATTGGCCGAAGTGTTTCCGAATGATCCGTCTTGAATCTGCACGAATCCAGGATTCGCGGTTTCTCAAATCTTGTTCAAGATTTTATCAAAACTGTTGTAAACAAACAGTATGGATTTTGAATCCAATGCCGGTTTCATTGTAATCAAACACTACCTTATTCTAAGACGCAATTTCATCATAGTTCACCATGCTCTCAGTACCTTCGGTACTTTGATTATGATTCGGCTGCTCACCTTTCATTTCTTTACATTTGTTTTTAAGTGCGCATGCGCTCCACTCCGTTAAAATGCAGTGAAGCAAATGACTTCAGATGTGTATATTTTGGTGGATAGCTTAGTCGAATAAACGTTCAGGGTAAACACTCTTAGCACAAGTATGTAGGTCTCTTTCTTATTTGTTGTAATTGTTTGAAGAATGGTTGGTGAATTCCAAGCCAGGCTGGACTTCACCAATCATTCTTCAAGCTATTCTTAGACTTGAACTCAAGTACTCAAATTTTCGTTCACAAAATATTCACATGAACCTCAGATAAAACAATCGTATGAAGTTGCTATTTATTAGTATTTATTCATATTTATAAATAGCAGCTTGTTATGAACGTTTATACTTTAAAACTGATAGAAATATTTGTGGTTGAAAATTTGTATACTTGGGCTTAAGTCTAAGAATATACTCAAGAATGGTTGGTGAATTTCAGGCCTGGGGCTAGTTGGAACACTGGGTAGGTTGGAACAAAGCTTACAAACTGTTATAATGACATTCATATACTGAAGTTTTTTGACGAAATCATTTAATTTTCACCGATAGCATTGTTTCTATGAAATTCAGAATGTCGGTCGGTGAAAACGCATTTAAACTACGCTAATAAGTATGTTTTTGTTAAACGTAAGTAAGATTTCTTAGTTGACCCACATTACTTTTGTTAATCTTTAGCGCTTTTTGTACAGATCATACATCGTGCATGCATTATGTGAAATCCCAATCCTGATAAACACGTGGGCGGGGTATGTTGGAACGCAAGCAAACGGGGTAAAATTTAAACATTGTTCTGCCTGCATGAAACTCGTTGTTTCATGTTCGTACTAAAATTAGGCTTAAGTATTTATTTTATTATTGAAGAAGAACGGGAGAACCATACCAATGGATATTTATGCAAGAAGCTGTAAATGAAGTCTTAGTGAGCAAAATATATCTCAGGTCATGTCGCTGAAACGGTATACATACCCAAAACAACCTTACATATATACATTAGGAAAGCAATTATTCAAGATGTTGAAAAACCGTAAAACCTCTATGCACTTGACTCTTAAACAAAGGTCCCAGCTAAACATAATTATATTGCAGTCAAGGGAATTCTCAGGATGGAACTTCTTTGAACAACTATCTTAGACAGAAAATCTAAACCTTCATATTGTTCCCAAGGAACGGACATTGCCTGCTGTATGTAATACAATGAGGCCTTCATAATACAATGAGGCCTTCATTATTTAGGTTATACGAGCTTTTGTCAACACTTAAATGAGAGAATCCTCAAACTATGCTATGTTTATGTTTGCGTGTTTATAAAACCTTAAAATGGAATAGCTGTTGAAATCAAATAAGGTTATATAGCTTGTTTAAAACGATGTATCACATGTTATATTAAAACTGCTGTTCGCTGAAATTAGACAGTTGTTGTTCCAATTTACCCCGAACTGTGCTCGGAGCAAGTTGATACCGGAGCAAGTTGGAACTGCTCACTTTATCAGTTGTTCACATCACCGTTTAACACTCGTTTTTAAGGTTATAATAGCGTAAATGAGTCTCCATTGTCCTTCCATAGTAAAGTTAGAAAGTTGACAACCTGTTAAAAACTCAAACCTCGTTAGAATTCTGGGAAACTTACTTTATCATGCAAATAAACATGTCTGCTATTAAACATCAACAAGGAAATAGGGGCTTTAATACCTTCTAAGAAACATTTCTTCAGTTGTATACTAACACCGGGTCAAAGGTCAACACTATTTTTACCCCTTGCAATTTCATACCCTGTCTACTTTCACTTCTCAAATTTATATAAAAAACTGTCAAAAACATGATGAGCTGCATTTTCAAATATCAACAACATGTCCAGAATACAGTTATAGCCAAAAAATAACAGGAACCAGCACTAAAAAAAGTTTTTAAAGAAAAAAAGATTAGCACTCTTTAATACAGAACTACTTTCGACTGCACCAGGCGAGCACATCCTGTTGATTTAGTGTAATTAGACCTTAATGCAAATATTCTGTATTTCTAAAGATAACCAAAGGAGTCCAGTTTAGTTCCGTACCATTTTTATCACGTCATGTGTGACATTTACCTTTTAACGGCCAATCGTTTTAATTAAAATATACTGTATTTCTAAAAATAACCGAAGAGTTGAGTTTTGTTCCGTACCATTTTTATCACGTCATGTGTGTAGATAGGTTAGGGATTACGGTAAATAGAAAACAGTGTATCTTGATGATAGAGACTAGTGAATTTAACTTGGCATCGTGGGATTCACACGCAGCCGTGGTAATCACAGGTTTTAATGAAAAATTATCTATAAGTTATAAAAACCGTTTTTATTGGAAAATAAAATCATTCCATATCGAAAATACAGCATATAACAAACAATTATATGCAAAACATATTTCGCAGAATGCTATGCGGGGTCAATATATCCTGTGAAATACGCTTTACCGCAAAAGCATATCGATATGCACATTTCGAGCATTCTATCTGAATTATGCCAAGGCCAAACTCATACGTTTTGAAAACGTTAAGAGTATGGTCATCATCAATCTGAGAAACTTACACATGCTAAAGCGAAAACTGGACGAAACAGTATAGAACAGTGGAACAAGTAGTTAAGTGTACATCATTAACCTTACCAAGTGTATATCATTAACCTTACCAAGTGTATATCATTAACCTTACCAAGTGTATATCATTAACCTTACCAAGTGTACATCATTAACCTTACCAAGTGTACATCATTAACCTTACCAAGTGTATATCATTAACCTTACCAAGTGTACATCATTAACCTTACCAAGTGTACATCATTAACCTTACCAAGTGTATATCATTAACCTTACCAAATCACCCGAGATACACAACAAATAATTACAACAAAGTAGAAAAGAAAAAAGGTGGTATATGCCAATAGATTATTATTAGCTAATTATTAGCTAATTGTTAGCTTATTATTAGCTAATTAAGATAATGTGCCGTTTGTATTTAACATATATTAACATTATATCAGCAATGCTCTATTCGTAAACTCAAATTTTCGAAGTGTAACTTAATTTTATTTCATTTTTGTTGTAACAACTGCGTTGATGATGGTATCAGCGAAGCGAATAGACATTTGTGTACACTTAAAATCGATTCAAGCTAAACAGTGGGACATATTGCCTACTTACCGAAGACACAGTCGACTTCACACGATAAAATGGAATACAGTTTGTTTAAGTTACGATAGATAGACATGTTGAATGTAGCATAAGTTTATTGAACTATACTAGGTCTATCCAAATGGTGATTCTGGGGTCAATTGTGGCAACGACCCGGGGTCACAGTTTTACATTGAGTTATGAATTGAATGTTGTTTAATGGCTCATCAACACAGTATAGATTATTTAGAGCCACCCCAGAGAGAGGGTAAGGATACATAGGAATCCGGGAACCTGTCCTACTCTTATTATCGAATAGATTCCTATGGTTCTTTAAAACGTGCTCGGAGGATAGACCGATGCACGGGACCTCCCGGTTTACGTCCCCATCCGACGGACGAGGCTAAGGGAAAGTGTCTTGCCCAAGAACACACCAACGGAACTCAGTGGCACCACGGAGGATTGAACCCGGGGCCTCCGGTTACAAATCCGCCGCGCTACCCACTGCGCCACGCCAGCCCTCACATTGAGTTAGGAAAAAAACACAAAAAAAAACAACAAAAAAACAACAACACTGAGTTAGGAAAAAACCTTTAAAATATCTGCTCTGAAACTACAAGAGCTAGAGGCCTAACATTTTGCATGTAGCGTACGCTTATGGTCATATACTAAGTTTGTTCAATTAGTGACCCTGGGATCAAATTCGATCTTACCATCGACCATCGCATCTTACCATCGACCATCACATCTAACCATCGCATCTTACCATCGACCATCGCATCTTACCACCGCATCTTACTATCGACCATCGCATCTTACCATGGCCATTTAGGAACACTCCAACAGTAAATCCTCCCCAACCCGTAACCAACTCTGGCCAAGGCACGCCATCTTGTGACTGTTGTAGGAAGTGTCCAGCCAAATCGGTCAGCATAGTGGCTTGCCCGCGAACACTTGTATTCAGGTCACTGGGGACAGAAGGGCAGGGTGTGGTCTTGTGGCCGATAGCGATTTGGATGGCCCCGGTGGTCGTTGTACTGAATGCTAAAGCCCTTCTTGGCCCGAGGGGTCGATAGTCCCCGGAAAACGATTGTTCTCGAGATTGAAACTGCCAGACGAAGCTCACACCTTGGCCAATTCCCGAATCCGATGACATCAAACTTGGGCGATCCCAATAGGTCGAAAAAGCAGAAACATGCTCGGCAATTTCAGTGACCTCCGGGAACTGATGAAAGTGGTTTTCGTGCATTCATAAACTAACCATCCAGCGGATCCGAATGAGAGATGACAAGGAGAATATCAACGTAGAATTCCCGTCGCAATCATGCAGAAACAAATTATGATCAAAACTTCGAAGAAGCGAAAAATAGATAATTGCTCATGTAGATTGGAAGCCAACGAAAAGCACGTTCTAATGTTTTAGCTTTACAATAATGAAATGATCGACAACACACGATCAGGACATTTTGCATAAGTGATAAAGAGGCCTGAAAACACGGAGACAATGATGACTGGGGAGAAGCCCTATCAGAAAGGCATTCCTGGGCAATACGATTGGTATGAATCTTTGTCATCTCTGAGTATCTACGACTCTGGCGACCGTCGAATTTGGTGACCACCATCAAAAGTGGAATTACTGGCTCTAAGATCCAGCCTTTGAGGCCCGTTGCTGGCTGTCAAGAAAACACAATTTTGGGGGTCCCGAAAACTGTCGCCGACACACCACCCCCTCCCAAACTATAAGTGTGTATGCCTTTAGCCTGGGACGCCTACGCTCAGGCGGCGATACCCAAACACGAGAGGGTCGGGCGCAGGACCGAACGGGTTTTCGAAGGGGCCTCCATATTGGAGGGTTCTCATTAAAATGATACTGTGGAATCATTTTATTTTGTGGGCATTACATTTCGAGGTTCTTTCCAAAAAGACAATTTCGAAAAATACCATTCGTGAACGATTTACTAGTACACAATTGGGAACGTAAACATCGGCTTTACCGGCTTTAAAGAGTTTAAAACAAACACGAGTGTTTTATTTGTTATTAAAATAAATGTTCAATAAATACATAAACCTTTTATTTTTGACAACATACAACCTGGTTCAATAGTTATTGGCCAAGTAATGACCCAACAACTGCTATGCGGTACTGTACATTATGAATTCCGAATCCAGGCGGTTCTCGTACAAATTTTTCAAACTTCTGGGCATTAAACATTCGTGGGGATTTGATTTCGAGCTACGGGTCAACCACGAAATCCACGATTTTTAATCCCCCACGAATATTAATGGAATTTGTATTCCTAATTTAAATTTATATTCAACGATACTTTACTATTTGACAGCTTTTCGTAATATATGTCTGACCTTCTTTTTTGTAAGACGGTATTTAATGATCCGACAAATGCTATTCAGTTTTAATCAAAGTTGAAAAATAAAACATCAATAGATCTTTAATAACTTGAACACGTCTTTACGTGATATAAAGATGTGCCTCGATTTTCACACACGTAGTATGACCTCGTCTACAGTAATCTGACTGTTACTGTTGAATGTGCCGTGGTTAATCTTTAATCATTTCTACCTTTCATGATGATTTTGTCAGCGAGGAGTTATTTCAAAATACATAAATATGCGCATATTAATCATGTTAATATATTTTGTAATATGATTACTGTGCTTCTTTTGGAATATACATAGTTTCCACACCTGTGTATTGTGTCAATCTATTAAAACTGCGCACTTAATTGTTTGTACCTAATCTTGAAATTTTGAAGTAAACACGAAATTGCCTGATATCGGATTTCAGAAAGTAAATTGTACACAAGGAAAGAGAAGATCGTCAATTTTTTTACTTTTCAGAAAGAGGTTTTTACCTACACTGTATTAACAATTATTACTATCGTCTCTCATCTCATTATATACCTATAAAAGCGGCATGTCTCATCCCATGCAAAAGTAACATTTACGGATGTTTTAGTTATAAAATTATAAATCAGACGCATTTAGGTAAACTCACCAAAACGATAGTATTATTAAATAAATGTTTAATAAACAGAATGATGCGGATTTAAATCAATGTCCCGTGACACACATGCGGATAAGAAAAACAACCCTCTGATCTTGCACTTTTATATACAAAATGACTGAAAACCACGAACATTCCTGCAAAACCGTTTAAAAATATTTATGTATGAAGTGGGTGGGGGCGGGGTGTGTGGGTGGGTTGGGGGTGGCGGATAGGAATGCTCTCATAGCATTCTTATATTTCGCGAAACTCAAAATGTCTGTGCGTATCTAAAATAGTGCCTGGCCTTTGAGCGTTTTTTCAATTTATCCATATTATGAATACACTGCATTGATTACAATGGACTGATGCACCTGTTAGCCAAATTGGCCAAAAAATAGCCAAGTTACACCTTTTTCTCATTTATATAATTAAACAGCAAAACACGATACATGTGTGGCCAATAAGCTGCACAATGTTTTTATGAATTAAAACATAGGCGTTTTAAGAGTGAATAAAGTGATAAAATGAGACTTTTTGTTCGGTCAATTAATCGTTTTAAACTGAACATTTGGATTTTTTGTTTACATTTGAGATAACAGTGCCTCACTATAATGGAACAGTTTAACAAAAACTCACCGTTACGCTTAAAAAAAATAAAAAGGCTGTCAATTGATATTAGCAAATGTGATATCTGTCAAAAGTCAACTGGTATGTTGCAACATAAACAGGAATATCAAGATTCGAGAAACTGCCTCGAAAAAAAAGAGAGAACAAAAGATGTATTGTTATCGAAATTGAAGATTCCTTTATTGAACACACGTTTGTGTGAAATATCACACTAAATGCGTTTCTCCATATCGGAGCTCTTTCATTCTTTCGTTTTGCCAGACATTTAAATCCTCTGAATCGGATATCAGCACATACTGACGTCATCTCAAAATTTTCAAAAATCATCACTGTTATTCCGCGGCTTCACTCCCGATTTCTCAGGAATTCATCCGCGGTGCGGTAATTCGGTGTGCACATGCAAACTAAAACATAACGGGTTCTAATTAAATTATTTCCTGTATCATTATAATCGGCAGTGTGTGGGTGGGGGTGGTGGGTGGGGGGAGAGGGGACTGTTTCCAACTTTACTATCCCAGGCTGGATGCCGGAGGGGTGGGGGCGGACTGTTTCCATTAGTACTAGCCTAGGCTGGATGCCGGGGGTAGGGGTTGTTTCAAATAGTACTAGCCTAGACTGAGTGCCAGGGTGGTAGCAGTTTCCAACAGTACTAGCCTAGACTGGATGCCGGGTGGACTGTTTCCAGCAATACTAGCCTAGACTGTAGACTGGATGCCGGGGTGGGACTGTTTCCAGCAGTACTAGCCTAAACTGGATGCCGTGGGAAGGGGAGTTAAAAGGCACCTGCCGTGCGATCGACTGGAAATAAGTTGTACCATCCATTCCAGGAGTGGACTGGCGTCGACTACCCACGTTAAATAACGACCTATATGTGCATTAATACAATGTGGATTAATATGATGGAGCGAGGAGACTCCTACCCGCAACTTGAAATTGTTTATGAGGATAGATAGATAAAGGCCTTGAGCCAGGACCCAACAATTTCGATATTGTTACCAATTCAAGGGACAAATTCTACCATCACTTTTTGAAAAGAGCAATGTATATAGATTATATTTTTCCATGATAGCAATCTGAAACAGGTAGCTTATATAAACAAAATCGAACATTTATAGGTTATCATTGTAGCGCTTTCAAATAAGTGTTTTGATGTTAATTTTTGAATGTCATGCTTGTGTGAATAATTATTGATGTACTTTTTAAAGATGCACTTAAGTTTACAATTCATTGAGTTACATAAAGCGTAAATAAGCTCTTTTTTAGCACTGAATTCAGTTTAAAATCTCTATTTTGCTTCACATTAGAAGTCAATTTACCCCACCCACTATTGACACATTTTTATGCATTTAGTTTAGTTAATATTTTTACAATATATGTGTAAACTTGTTATTTACAACTTTTCTACATGATTTAGATAATATTATAATATGAATAAGGGATTGTTATGATATATTGATTAACTTAAGTACTAAGCAATGTTCATGGCATTGCAAATATGTGTTCAGTAAGCCCGATAAGTTGAGACACATGTCAAACTGGAAGTATAAGCCTTCCTTAAAGTAACTGCAACATAAATAGTATTAACATGTTCCTTTATATACATATATTGCACAGACGACACATAGTCCAAAGGATTCTAGATAAAGGAAATGTGCGGTTTAACGTGTTTTTTTTTCAACAAAAGTCTTTTTTAGGTGTATGCGTCATTGCAATACTTATTATGATTACACATTTGGATTATGTATTACACATAAATACATGAATTTAACATTGCATATTGCAACACAAAATCTTAAAAGTTGTCTATTTTAATACTTTTTAATTACAATTTATGCATATTTTAAGGATTTTTACACCTGAATTACCCTTATACAACACAATGAAGAATTATGCATATGAAATGTAAAATAGTAGTATATGCATTTGCACGAACCATTTTCGTGTTACTAAAAAAGGAATCGACGAAAATGAATTGATTTGAATTGGGGTTTTACGGCGCACCAACACAAACATGTTATATGGCGCCAACAGGAATGAACATTCGACCCGGCTCACTCTTCATTAACATCTAGATACAAATTTGCAGACTGTGCCTAGAACCTTCTTACCTGCAAAACTGCAGAGTTGCTGCAAATTCTCTAGTAAACACTCCATTTTTCGCTGGAGCCACGATCACTGCCAACACTGAAGTTTCATGATGAAAATAATGAATAAAAATGACAAATTTAACGTGAATTCGGGGAAATTTTACCCCTATGCCTGGATATGCATTGGTCATATTCTTGCCCGGGAACCACACGGCATCGACGAAGAAATATCTTTAGGCTGATACCCAGATCACTGTACTAACTACTTACCATGGCAACTATGTGTTAGTATTGGTGCAGTTGTTACAATATCACGTGCTTAGGATATGTATCTAAACATATGTTGTGATGTTCTCCGTACTTGATTTAGAGTATGGAATTAATCTAGGATAATATACATCAACCCTACTTTTGCGCATGAAAGTGCAAGTGGAACGATTATTACCTAAAAAAAGAAGGTGTATTGCAAATGAAGAGAGAGAGGGAGTGCGTGTGTGTGTGGGTGTGGGTGGTGTTGCGGGTTGCAGGGTGTGGGGGGGAGGTGGATATATTGGCATTTAGGAACCTGCCCTACTGGCGAATAGACACCTATGTTTCTTTAACATGATGGGAGAAAAAAAACAAGCGATACACGGGATAGCCTGGTTTACGTCCCCATCCGATGGACGAGGGTAAAAGTGTCTTGCCCAAGAACACACCGACAAAATTCATTGGCTCCGGTGAGGCTTGAACTAGGGTCCTCCGTACTATCCACTGCATCAACAGGCTTTATGCGCTCAAGCAGGATTACTGCATTTAAATACATACAACTAAAATGTTAATCCGTCATATATCCAAGAAGCTGGGTTCACAACGGTCTCTCTTATCTAGCAAGTTAGCATCAAGTTCATGAATGTCGAGCCTGCAAGCCTTATATATGCCCAGCTCATTCCTGTTTTGATAAACTTGGCAATTAATGCCTTGGGATAAAACAGGACAATTAAGAATACTCAGTACATATTATGATTGAAATAATATAACTTACTGTGACAATATAACATACGTATAAGATATAAAAAAAAAATTAAACGTTTGCAGATAAGAATCGGTACCCAGTTCATCGAGATAGATTACATTTAGTGATCACGGTTAGATTACTGATGTGTTTACTCTAAAAGCTATATCCGACATACAGGTGCTACTGCATCCCGTCAACAACAGCCACAATTTACAACATATGTACCTACTGGCCACGAGGTATCATGGCGGAGATATCTTTATTTACACTGTCCTGTTTTAATGGGTTGACAGTAGGGTAAGTGTGAGGTTTGGTGCACCCTAGAACCGGTTTAAACCCCCAGTGGCCTCCTTTGCCACTGACCGTTCCAAGGCGGTAGCCCTATTGTCAACCCTTTTGTGTTTGTGATGTCGTTTGCATATTTTATTACTTTTGCATTTTCGTTTGTCTGTTTGCGTGTTTGTTTTTGTGTTTTGTGGTTGACTGTCGTCCTTGAATGCTGCTTTCCCTGTCCGATATTTTTATCTTTCTTTACATCGTTTGAGAATCAAAATCTATAGATACAATATAAAAAGCTTTAACCAGCCAGACAAAAAATAAATAAATGGATAATTCATTTTACACTTATTCAATTACGGATATTACAAAAACCCATGAATAAACATATACTTTTAAGCGACACATATGCATTATTATATGAGATGAACACCTGGATAGGGTTTTACTAAACTGTTTTTGTAGTGTAATTTTGTCGTAATTTGGCGGGTTATTTTAAAATTTTATAACAAACACCTAAAAATCAACAGTTAAACCGTAAAATGCCTTTTCTTTTTCTTTCTTTTTTTTTTGCAATTTGTCGAATATGCTGTGGTCTATTTTGTGATTTTAGTTCGTGGATTTATTCAATATGCGATTTGTAAACATGGTTAAGTCTTCATAATGGAATACCTTATCAAAAGTCACATTCTCTATATATTTCATTTCGCTTAAAACTTTTGAAGTGATTTTATGAAAAGTGTACAACTTCAAGCCATAAACAAGAGACCCACTCGTCTTGTCTCAAAGTGCTCTCATGTTTTAAGAAACAACAACAATTTCTTTATATAAATCTGTAAAATTGTGACCCCCGTAGTGGCCATATTTGACCCCATTGCCGCCATTTGAACAAACTAGGTAGAGGATCATAAGCCTATGGTACATGCGAACTATTATTTATCTTTTGAAGTATCAGAGAAACTGTTTGAATATGTTTTCCTATATAATTCAATGTTATATTGTGACCCCCGGGACTGGGCCAAATTTGATTCCAGGCTTGATTCAAGGGACTCCATTTAACTTATTTGGTACAGGACAATAATCTTAAGCTATATGTAGCTTATTATACCTCTAGCTCTTGTAGTTTCAGAGAAGATGTTTATAGACGTTACTACATAACTCTATGTAAAAATGTGAACCCCGGGACTGGGCGAAATTTAACAATATCACCATTTGAACAAAATAAATTGGTAGAGATCGATACTCTTATGCTACATTCATCGTATTAGACCTCTAGCTCTTGTAGTATCAGAAAAAGAAATTTTGTTATGGACTTTCCTATATAACTCTTTGTAAAACTTTAACCCCAGAACCGGGCCATAGTTGGACACAGAGTCAAGATTTGAACAAAAGTGGTAGAGAACCATAAGCTTGTACAATATGCAAAATAGTAGACCTATGGCTCTTGTTATTTTAAAGAAGAGATTTTAAAGATGTTTCTATATGACTCTATGTAAATATATGTCCCCTGGGGCGGAGCCAGATATGACCCCAGGGTCAACATTTTAACAAACTTGCCAGTGGACCATAAGCTTATGATTCTTGCATAATAAGGGACCTCTAGCTCTTACAGTTTTAGAGAAAAGTATTTATTTATAAAGATTTCCTATATAACTGTATGAAAAAATGTTACCCACGGGGCTGGGCCATATTTGACCCTGGGGTCACCATTTTATAAATACTTGGTAGAGGACACTAAATGTATAATACATGTAAAATATTAGACCTGTAGCTCTTCTAGTTTCAGCGAAAACGACTTTTTAAAGAAACAAGAGTTTTGCTTAAAAGGGGGAGATAACTCTAATAACAGGAATCAGCTACCCTGTTCACACTGCTATCATGGATTTTTTGTTTCTCTACAAGGTACTCAATAACATGGTACTAGTAAGAATTTGTCCCTTGAGATGGTAACAAAAAAGTGTATGGCTCACGGTCTAAATGTCGCCCTGTACCATTCGATTAGCAGTAGCATATTAAACATACAATATATAGCGGAAATACCCATTATGTGTTTCTTTTTCCTTTCAGTATATTAAGAATAAACCGATGACGATGAATCTGCTTTTCCTACTGGTTTTGGCGGTAACTATGGAAACGACGTACAGTAGACACGTGATTGATCTCACCCACACGTTAGACGAAGATTCACCCAAATGGCCACTCGGAGACTACAACGGATCGTATTTTAAGAGGGAAATCTTGCATGAACAGTACACGGAAAGTAACACCTGGTATGTATACTAGAATGACGTTTGGTTCGCAAGTTATATAATTTAATCAGATGAGTTATTTTATACGCCTGTTATGTATTGTCACAGTGCGGTTGCCGGGGCAGAATGCAACCTCTGCAAATCCAGCTAGAGGTAGAAGGGTTATTTTGGGAGCTCTTTTGAGAGCACAAGAGAAAAATGAAGCGTAGTGACTGACTAGAGGGGTCAATCACCAAACAGGACGTGTGCTTTAATACTAAAGGGTCGTATACTTTTCGGACGGTATTCCTGAATCATTTATGGTCTGGAAATCCGTGAAACCGCTTTAATTTCCGAAGTTTATAGATCACATCTCCATAGAATAACTGTTGTGATATTCCTAGTCGCAGAAAATCTTTATGTTGATATTCTACTTTTCCAGCAGGTTTTCATTGTTGCGTTGTGGCGATGTAACTTTGAGAACGATCTATGTAGTTTATGATAAAGAAAATTTGCTGAAGAAGTTTACATGTTATGACTTGATTTCGATAATTGAAATCCTTAACATCGTTGCATGCCCTAGCAAAAAGAAATAGCTTGGAGATAAAAACAAAGTATGATGTAGCACGAGGTACGCCCACATCTAAATGTGGGTAGTTAACGATGTCAAAGTTAAATTCATCTCTCTTATCTGTATGTAATCATTTAAAATCGAGAGATGAAGATCGAGTAATGCTGCTATGGAATCCGAACAGTTGGCTTTATTCAACGTGAGCTCTGGTGGATAAATATTAGTTACTATATGAGCAAAGAACGGATTATCAATATTGAGTATGCCATCATATATAATGATGAAAGTACGTTATATAAAGACAATTGTACCTTATATAATGAAAACATTACTTTATATAAAGACATAAAATCCCTATATAATGCTAAATGTACTCTATATAAGAATCCATATAATAATGGAGGTACTATCTATAAAGACGAATGCATCCTACTCAAGGAGAAAAGTACTCTATATAAATAAATACTGAAAAAGATGAACCTTTGGAAGCAACAAGCACAATAAAGAAATAAAGTAGCAGACTCGGTTGTATTGAGTCTGATCATGGGAGGTTATGTTAGGAGCAACACCTCTCTCGACCCCTAGCACCGTCTTAAGCGATATTCTACTTCAAAGCAACCTATATTGAGTTCGTTGGTCCCAGAGGACCAGTAAAAATAACACTACTGATTAGCAGCCCAGGGAGACCTTTTACAGAAGCCACACTGCACTAAACGAACGCCAATGTGAATGTTAATAAATACTGATAAGGGTTATCCTTTGGACTAAACAAACACAACCGAGAGAATAAAGTAGCAGACTCGGTTTTTATATATATTACACATTGCACTCGTGTAGAATTATCTAAATATCCGGCATATTAGAATCCTTTGAAATAGTGGTTTCTACGTTTCTGCATAAATACATTTACACATCTAATCTACCATTTTACAGGATTGCTATTGGGGCTGTATTTATACATGATATGAACAACCATTTCGCATCTACATGTATTTGTATAGATGCATAAACCACCATTCCATTGAATTTCTATTTGATGTGTTTACATGGACGAACCATTATGTTTTAGCTACCTATATGTATGTGTATAGATGCATAAATCACCATTTCAAACAGTAGGAGTCACCAATTTACATATGTTTATCGGATGTATCTGTTTACATGTATGAAACACAATTTCACAGGTTTGCTGTAGGAACTATCGATTTTTTTGAGCATATTGGCACGCACATGGATGCTCCAAAACACTTTGGAAAAGGTCGTCATTCCCTAGATGAGGTCCCGCTGGATAAGCTTATTGGCGCCGGAGTTGTGATTAACGTACGCCCACAAGCAAAATCCAACCCCGACTATGCTGTATCTGTTCAAGACATATATAGTAAGTGACATATAGTAAGTGACATATAGTAAGTGACATATAGTAAGTGACGTTAATAAACGATGAAGCGGCTTACATATACACTATATAGAAATGTAATCATTTTCAGTTTTTGAGGAGAGTGGATTGACTTGGAAATTCAACCTGTAAGTATTTATTAGTGTGAATCTCCATATTTGGGCGACATACACATTAAATACGAGCAGGCTGCTCTTTAGAATAACGGTGTTCACATTATCATATTTTTAAATGACTTTTTCCCCTCATAGATAATTGAACGCAATTGCATTATTAATGCATATGCTTCTCGCTGTTCCTTGCTGTACACTGACTGAATTTACCTTTCGTTTACTTAACTCACATATGCGTACACATTCATCCCTGTTTTATTTTAAAAGTGATTCAAAATTAATTTATTGATATGTATTTCAGGGTATGAAAACATATATGGGCGCATTCAACCAAAATCCATAGTAATGATGAACTCTGGTTGGTCTGAGAAGTTCCCCAATCAAAACTTGATGTTTGGAACAGACGACGTACGCTCCGGGTTTTTTCATTTTCCAGGGTTCAGTTATGAGGCATGTATTATGCTGTTACAAGAACGTCAGGTACATATGTCCTTATCAATGGCTTTAATAATTTATCCCGCAAGAAAATTTTGATACACAGCATCCATTCACCGGTAGTATTGTTGGTGATATTTCATTGTCCTGAAAGTACGATTGAGGTTTCTTTATGTTTTAATCTCATTGAAATGGGTACACAATAGACAAAACGTACACGAAATATAATTATTATAAATATAGATATTTTATTAAAACATAACGCCCAATAGTTCACATGCAAATAGAACATACATAAACATGTATAAACATGTATATGAAATACACACAACATTTTTCAGTTAATGACAATTTATATAATGTATAGGTGAGTTTCAAGATCATATGTATATGTTAATAGTTAAAGAGTATTTAACAATTAGTAAGTATATAATTGTTTAACATGTTTTTAAAACATAATCATAATCCTAAGTACTGATCAATACACATTTAGATCTGTGGACACAAATGGAGAAAAGTGATACTTATTTATCAAACATGTCGTCTTTTAAAACTCTTACTAATGAAAACTTGTAATTTCTTTAATAAACTCTTGTTTTCTGTTGTCATAAGTTCAATAAATTTTGGTATGTTTGGCCGTTTCGAAAAACATATTCTCTTCTAATATCCTGAAATAGTGAACTCTCAAACACAAAGGGAAATTCGTCTTCTAGTATATTACAAAGCTGGCATTTTCTTTTGGATCTTGGTGTTTTATTTGGTCTATGCATCGACCAGTTTCAAATTCTAACCTGTGACTACAGACTCTTAGTTTGGTAAAAAAAAGTTCTAAACTTCTTTATATTAAGTACATCTAGATAATACTTAAACCTGAAATCTGATATTATTCTGTATGTACTAGCTCTAGTTGAAACCGATAATTCAGTATTCCAATTTTTTATAAACATATGTTTAATTCGTTGATTAAATATATTAATGACATATGCATGTTTTTTACTCCTTAAGAATACCAAATTCAGTAAATCCTGTCCTTTCCAATAGCTCTTTAACTTGAGTTGCCAGAATTTTTTGACTTTTCAATTTAACATAACATTATACATCTGTTTTATATATTTGCGATCACTCGCACTTGTAACTGTTAACCATGACAGGATAATATAAACCACACGTTGTTGAATTTTTAAAGGGACTCTCCCGAATTCTCCGTAAATAAAATTGTTTTAAGTTTGTGTTTTAACACATAAAAGTTGTTTACAAAATTGAAGGTGTACTTTCTCTATCCTTTCCGCATTTGAGAATCCCCATATCTCTGCTCCATAATTTAAAATTGGCAAAATGAGTTTGTAACCAATGTCTAAATAGTGGCTGATCTATAAGTCCGTAAATTTACTTATATATGACTTCATTTTGAAGATTGCTTTTAATGCCTGGCCACTTAATGATTCGAACGTCTGATCAAAAGAACCGCTTGACAATTCCCAAATAGATAAACTTAATTACAATTTCAATTACAGTATTATCATATGTGAACAATAGGTTCCTTTTTATCTGACCGCCTTTTTTAAAAATCATGACCTTCGTTTTATTTACATTTACAACCAATTTCCATTTCTGGCAATAACTGTACAGTATATCTTACCCATCGCGTAGTCCCTTTTTAGTATCCGTAAATATCACCATGTCAACAGCGTATAAGAGTAACAACAGCTTTAAAATTCCAGTATCGATATCTTTAAAAGCATTTAGTGTAGAAATTTTTTCTAAATCATTTACATACATAGAAAATATAAAAGGTGACACATAATCTCTCTGTGGCGCTAAAAGAAAACAGCTAAAACTGTCACTAAGCTGATTTTGATATTTTACTCTTAATTTTATTTTCGTATACAATGACTTAAAAATATTTATGATTTTACCTCTCATTCCATGTTGCATACGTTTATAGACTATGTTTTGTCTAACCAACAAATCAAAAGCTTTAGTGAAATCTATAAAAGTTTGCGTACTTTCGTTTTTTCATTCAATATATGATTTATCAAACCATGAACGAATATGTTATCAATAGTTCCCATATGTTTTCGAAAACCATCTTGTGCTTCAATATAAATGTAATAATCTAATAATCCTCAGCCCATGTAGTTAACCTGTTGTTTAAAATTCTTGTGAAGAATGTACCGACTGTACTCAGTAATGTTATCCCTCTATAGTTGTCTGGTTGGTTTATATCTCCTTTTTTGAAAAGTGGTACAATATACCCTTCCGTCCAGTGAGAAAGGAAATAATCCATATCAAAATACAAATATTTACATCGCTTATTGCATTCGCTACGATGAATCTTATTTGACATGCTGCATTACATTTTCCGATGAATTTCATTACCTTCGGAATACCTCATGATATGCCGGTTTTCATTGGATGATGGGCGGAGCTTAATTCAATAGAATATTGCGCATGAGGGGTGTGTCTAAAATGTTGCCGATCGTAACGGCTATTACATTTTACTCCATAAAAATCCCCATATAATAAACTATTTTTTCGAAATAAATAGTAAATCTTGCGTATATAGAGAAGAAATCTGTAAATATAAGGAATGAAATGCGCTATTTTGTCCTTCTGACTCCACACACTTTAAACCCCCAAATGTTTTTCATACCCCAATGAAAACCAAAAGACCGCATTTCATTCCTTAAATATACAAAATGTTCTCCATATATATAAACCCTTCCGTCCAGTGAGAAGGAAAATAACCCATATCAAAATACAAATATACAAAATGTTCTCCATATATATATACCCTTCCGTCCAGTGAGAAGAGAAATAACCCATATCAAAATACAAATATAGAAATTTTTCTCTACAGATGGAGAACATTTTGTACAAACCACTTACCAACGGATTCGAACCCACAACCCTAGACACCAATATCGACATAACGTCACGCCCAATAGCAGGCCTTAGCCTTAGCAATAAGGCGCCTTAGCCCACACGGCCGCCTAGTCGACCTAAAAATATTGATTTCGAGTGATACTTAAGGCCTTACTCTTGAACGCGTCGGATATCTTCGGGGTTTTCCGTCAAATAACAACACACGCTGATATACTGTATCTTTACATCGTAACACATTTTCCAATAAACGGTAGTTTTATAGTAGTATAGATATAGTACAGATCTAACGAAAATATTATCTAATTGGAAAAAAAGTGCAAACTTCTTGGCAAGTCCACATAATGTGCTCTTTCAAATTGCCGTTAATAAAAACGTTTTAATAATTAATACCGGCCAACAGATTTTATTTAACATGTTCGACGATTTCCAAATTTCTCCTTTTATACTTTTTTATATACCACAGTAGCATTGCCTGTGCAGTGTGGCGGGATGGGGGGGGGGGGGGGGGACTTCTCCCCGTACTGGCAATCAGAACTGTTATTCATTTCAATCTTTGTGGATCGCTGAGCTCTATATTTACAGATATCGGTAGTACATTTTCAAATACTTTTGTTTTCTTACTTGAATATCGAATGGGTGGTTCCACTGTTCTGAGTATTGTTTAATCACTCTTAGGATGTGTTGCCTGCTTTTTAGTTTAATCTTTCTTGATACACAGGCTTCATAACCTCTAATCACAACTAATTTCCATTTTGTTTATTTGGCCCATTATTTTCTTGTTTAGGGCAAAGCGTTTTTGTTAAAAATGGTGTGAAAATATCACATTGAAGGTTCCATGGTCACCGCTATATGCATAGCATCTTCGGAATAGCTTAAATTTGTGTACTATTTTTTCGACCCGACGCTAGAGATCGTGAACGGTAGCAAGCGCTTTTCATTACCGTTCATGAACAGTCTCAATCAAACCGAGACTGCAATACGTTTTGTATTTGACTTGTTCGGCGATTTCCAAATTTCTCCTTTCATATTTTTTCTCTAGCAAAAGCTTTTTGAGTTTAGAGTAATAAGCTTGTATTTGATAATGTTGTGTGTTTAGGTTGTATGTAGTTTTGGAAAGTCATAAGTGCTTATAGATGAAACTTGAAGTCATTGTCAACGTTAACTGAACTTTTAGTTTTACAAAATAAATAAATCCCGGAGTTGTCATAAGCTTTAGCACAATGTTGTTTTACGTGATCTTTAACGGCAGTAAGAATAGAAGACTAGAAGTTAAACATTTGGATATACGTGTATTGGTGCAGGGGCTTCAATAAGAAATAAATCGGCTTTATAAAGCTGTTTGTGTAATTTAAGAATCCAGAACTTAGTTGAAATTTTGTTTTGCTTTTAGTCTACTCCAGCGGTGAAAGTGAAGCACTGGGTTATATGCGTGGAAACAACATCATCCTCAGCAGATTGAACTGGGGTATACGAATTAATGACCTCGAATTCCAGTGATAAAATATTGACGAAATCTAGTCGTCAAACACTAATTACAGAATAATCTGCTTTACCAACCGGAACAACAATAAGTTTGTTATGAAATATTTTGATTTCAAATTACGAAATGAAAACCTAGGTCGGAGGAAGTAAAGATGGGTTAGCTATATAACAGTTAATAAGGATAGTTATAAATTTACCAAATCTAAAAGTATTTCGGTTCCGCATGATTTCTATTACACCAGTTTACACTAAAATATTCAATGGAGTGAATCTGAGCCCGACATGCATTAAAAACAATCATTGGAGGTAAACTATATTTTGGACCTTTAGAATCAAATGCCGAATATGTCTATCTATAATATTAAAAATGACCAGTGATGACATGAACAGCCGGAGCATTGCATTTTTATTTTTTTTAAAGTTTTACAGTCACATTCCCTATGCGTGTTATGGTCTGTGTTCTGGTCAGTCACTCAGTATTTTGTTGTAGTTGAAAATAAAGTTATACTTTGTTATAAGTCTTTCTAATTATTAAGGGATAGACCCAGTCATGTAAAATGCTTGAATATGCGTCAATAATATCAATACCCTTATTAAGATATTGAGATTTAGAAAATGTCTGAAGTTACCAGACTCCTTGACAATATTGAGTCGGAGAACTTGCTGTTTATAGCTTTGAATATTTGAAGCATTATTATACAAAGAATATGTACTAATGAAAGGTGTGTTCGCCTCTTCTTTGCCTCTTCCATTAATACTCTTTCTCCGACAATTAAAGTAACAAACACAACAATTATTGTTTTTTGGTGTAAGCCTCAGGAATAACCGACCAGCTGATCTAAAAGAACGGGCAAATGTCTCGTGAACGTATATATGTTCTAGTAACAGTTCTACGCAAAGTAAGAATATGGACGATTCCGGAATTGCTCTGCGCAAAGTAAGAATTCTTAAAATGCGCAACGATTCCGGAATTGCGCAGGACTATTCCGGAATTGCGCAAGGGGTTAACATATATAAACCACGCATTAAGTGTCTCTGAGAGTGTTTTGCGCCAAGTAAAAATTTGTGTTATGATGTGATGGTAATTTTAAACCTACTTATAGTTCATTTTAATATGCGTATTTGCTTCATCCACCTGCGACGAACAGATAAAATATAAATGTGTTTCATAGTTAAGTATCGCGTATGATTAACATAAACTTAATTGTTTACAAAACAATTTGAAGTCCTTAACTTCAACAATACTTTCCAGGTTTCATAATATTTGGTAAGAAAATTCAATTGAACTATTTTTAATTATTTCAAGCGAGGTTGCATGACAAAGCACTTTATTAAAGGTACATTAATTGCTCATTTAGTTACGTTTCGCCTACACAGGCCGTGAGTATGGTTAACGTTTCTGCTTATCAAAGAAAACTATGTAATACTACTTAATATGTCGGAATAATTAAGTAAGACGGTTCTATTATTATCGAAACCCTAGTGTTATTAAATTTATTGAATTGATGCAAAGTAAGAAACATGAAAAGATTCAAAATGTAGCTAACTTTGTAAAAGAAGCATTTATTGTAAGTAACACATTTAATTATACGTAGTTGTGTACATATATGTAAAGTTTGTCCTCAGGTATAAGGTATTGTTCCAACAATTAATTCGTTTATATAATTGTTGGAGAGAGAGAGAGAGAGTACGTGCGTGTGTGCGTGTGCGTGCGCGAGAGTGTGTGTGCATCAAACGCCACCGTCCCAATGGGCTTTAGGTAGGCGTCATCATAGGGTCCACAGCCTGTCCGGTCATCGTACACTTAAAGAGGAAAGCATAGTGGCGAACTGTAAAAGGGTCCACTACCAAGCATGCAGTATGTTGCAAAATGATAGGGTCATAACTCTTTTGGTAACCTTTTTAACAAGTTTAACAAAGATAGTATGAAAGTGATCATGACCAAGAATCTTACGAAATTTATCAATCACATCACCATAGTCAGTTTGTGATAATCCTTGTCGCAGAAGAGTCCTTAAATTACTTTTATATTTGAAATGAAGATCAGGGTTACGATAATAAAATGTTTCTAAGGTTTTACGAAGTTTATGGTAACGGTAACCCTGATTGAGTAGCTTTTTAGTTATACAAAGATTACGAATATTAAAGTCCTCAACTCGAGTACAAGCTCTTGAAAAAACGAATAAGTTGAGACTCATACACCCCATAAAAAGTTGCTCGGGGAACATCCCCATCCAAGTGGGGATAATTAACAATGTCAAAATTAAAATCATCTCTCTTGTCATAGATTTTGTTAATTATTTCACTATTTTCAATCGAGAGATCTTAATCAAGAAACCAATCATGTATATCATCTTATACATCAATCATGTAACTCTATCATGTATATCAACTTCAATCAAACCGAGACTGCAATATTTCGTATGTGTCGTGCTCGGCCGTTTCCAAAGGTCCATTATCATACTCTTTTTTTATACATCAATCATGTAACTCTATCATATATATCAACTTATACATCAATCATGTAACTCAATCATATATATCAACTTATACATCAATCATGTAACTCAATCATATATATCAACTTATACATCAATCATGTAACTCTATCATATATATCAACTTATACATCAATCATGTAACTCTATCATATATATCAACTTATACATCAATCATGTAACTCAATCATATATATCAACTTATACATCAATCATGTAACTCTATCATATATATCAACTTATACATCAATCATGTAACTCAATCATATATATCAACTTATACATCAATCATGTAACTCTATCATATATATCAACTTATACATCAATCATGTAACTCAATCATATATATCAGCTTATACATCAATCATGTCACTCAATCATATATATCAACTTATACATCAATCATGTCACTCAATCATATATATCAACTTATACATCAATCATGTCACTCAATCATATATATCAACTTGTACATCAATCACTCACTCATGTGTATCAACTTATATTCTCTTAATTGTGTTTGTTGCTCTCAAAGGATCACCTTTATCAGTATTTATTAACATTCACACTAGCGTTCGTTTAGTGCAGTGTGGCGGCTGTAAAAAGCCTCCCCGTGCTACGAATCAGTAGTGTTATTTTTACTGGTCCTTTGGGACCAACGAGCCCAATATAGGTGGCTTTGAAGTAGAATACCGCTTAAGCCGGTGCTAGGGGGCGTGAGAAGTGTTGCTTCTTTCATTACTTTTGATGAATAGACTCACTAAAACCGAGTCTGCTGCTTTATTCTCTTAATTGTGTTTGTTGCTCTCAAAGGATCACCTTTATCAGTATTTATACATTAATCATGTAACTCTATCATATAGATCAACTTATACATCAATCATGTCACTGAATCATTTGTATCAACTTATACATTAATTATGTAAAACAATCATTAAAATATGTTTAACCTTTCATCTACTGAATCATTAACAAACCCATCATTCGCTGATTCATTGAGCCATCTTCCGTGGCGCTTAAACAATCTATCGAGTGTACCTCTATTTGCATCCGCAGAGGCACCGCCCAACATTAACGAATACAAACAATATTGGTTAATGTTAGAAATGTGTGGTTTGAATGCTTCTAAGGATAAACTTCGAAAATTGCTGTATGGCATATTTTCTCTCCTAATCTTATAGTCAGACTTACGAGCAACGAGCCCAATTTAGGTGGCTTGAAGTAGAATACCGCTTAAGCCGGAGCTAGGGGGCGTGAGAGGTGTTGCTTCTTTCATTACTTCTCATGAACAGACTCAATAAAATCGAGTCTGCTGCTTTATTCTCTTAATTGTGTTTGTTGCTCCCAAATGATCACCTTTATTAGTATTTATTAGTGGCACTTAAATTGTAAAATAAAAACATGTCTGAATCAGATTTGATATCCACCCATAACAAATACCGTTCAATATTTGAAACAGGACAGAGCATTGTACCAGTCCTAGCTATCAGAATCCTTGTCCATACTGATCCGTTTTACTGGATTCAATGAACACACTCTTGTAGCCACTGTCTATTATTATATCAGATCTTCTGATACTTAATACTTCATCACTTCTCATAAAACCAGCAAAAGCTAATAAACAAGCACAAATTGTCCTTTGATTTTTACCGTTTCCTTGCTCATATAAGGAATTAAACAGTTTAATAAACTAGCTCTTTTGTAATAGGCTCCTTCTTCCGAATTTATCTGGTCAGCTTGCGTTATGCTGCCTCAAGAATGTTAGCAACTAATTTAGAGTTTATGGGCGACTCGAAAACGAGCAATTCATGAAACCATTTAATGCTATAAAATGCATTCACAAGATGACTGGGAGTGTTAGCCATTTGAATAACACACGCTAAATATAAAAAAAAAAAAATCGGACAGGGAAAGTAGCATTCAAGAGCGACTCTATATCCTCAGCATTGCTCTGAAAAAATAAATGTGTAAACACAACATGATCACTCTCTTGTATTCTATCAGTAGATAATAATTATACATATATGTGTTTCACGTTTCACATGTTTTATTTAATTAAATTTTACTTATATCAATTTATATAAGAAACGTTCATAATTGTTAATCAGGCAAACGCCCGGAGACAGTCTCTCTTCTTCAGCAGTTATAAAATGCAGCCACGCCGAACACTTACTAAGAAAGACAACCCCTCTTTACTTAACAAATTTAAAATACATGATTGTCTTTCTTTTCAGTGAAATTATATACATAACTCTTAACTGTGAAAAAACAACAGCAGTCAAAAACTTCACCCAACTTTCATAAAGTGCACGTTGTACAGGGCGGCATAATATAATCTCCCAGACATGTGTCCGTCTATCACATCGGTCTAAATGCAACACCGTCTAAATATAGATATAACACTCGAACAGGAAAAGCACCATTCAAGGACGACAGTCAACCACAAACACACACAGAAATGAAGAACACATTTAAAGATGAATAAAATTCCAAATAAGACATCACAAACACAAAAGTTTTGACAATAGAGCTACCGCCTTGAAACAGTGCAGTGGCAAAAAAGGCTGCTGGGGGTTTAAAACAGGTTCAAGGTGCACCAAACCTCACACCCTACCGTCAACTCAATAAAACGGGACAGTGTAAATAAAGAAATCCCAGCCATGAACTTTTCTCTAACCAGCAAGGCAGCATTAATAGGGAATATAAGTAAAACACAAATATGCTCGTGTATATATAAATACAAAAAACAACAACCTGATTTAAGAAAGACAACCGTTCTTTCATTAAATACAATTCCCACACAGAATAATCTTTCTTATAAATGAGAATTTGACATATTGAATTTTAAATCTTCGTTCCCGAACACGCCAACTCCATTTTTGCAAGGTGTATACGATTCTTTACTTATGGGGAGATACATCCAGTATTTAACGTAAGACGGAAATACCCCCTTACGTGGGCGCAACAGAGGCATACAATTAGCCGATTCCCAAGCTGGAATAATCATTATTCCTTTTACTGTAAAGCTTTCCTATTTCCTGAGTACTCTATGTATCACATAACCGCCGGCCGTCCGTGATCGTAGTGTTTATGACTTAATTAATTAAATAACGAAATAACTATATTGCAGCATTTTAGCTTCATTACTTAACGTTCCTAACCTCAGACTCAACTAGACTTAACCATACCAAAAGCTGAAGCATACAGAAAATAAATGCGTTTATATACAAAATACGAACGTGCAGAATTCATGGACTTGCAGATGCAGGGTCAAACTATTGACCCCCTAGCGTCAATCCTGTTCCTATCTTTGGTGATTGTACCAGTACAAAACAATTCGATGTTTTAATTGTTGTGAGAATACAGCATCATATCACGATTTGACATTACCATTTTATGATGCAACTGTTTTAGACTGCATATTCAGCTGTAGAAATGTCAACTGATACGTAATATTATCCCACATTCTATTAGATGCAAGTTCCATGTATATTGCACATAACTCTTAAAGGTACAGCGACATTATAATATTTCTATATTATCAAAGCATGCATTAAACTCATTTACTAAATGAATTCGTTAATTAAATTAGTACTGTATTGATTTAAATAAACAATCGATGACAAAGCATCAATCAGTTAATTAACCCAGGTACCATTATGTTACATACCTTCCCCACTAAGTTAATTAAATATATTTAATTAATAGTAACATAATAAATGCATCATTAAATCAATAAACAATTCTACAAACTAATTGCATGCACACTTAATCAAATTAAAACAATTAACATCTTTTGCAAAGTATTCAACGGCAATGTTTTTATTTCACAACACATCGGTTGTAACCACAAATGTTAATGTCTATTTTTCTCGTTCTCGTCGATGACCATACGTTCCCCCGACTTGACATTTGATCTTAACGGAAAAGGTGTTCCCTTGGTGAATGCCATGTAATGTAACTGTCGAATCCTACGTGGCCTCCATTCCGCGTCAGATGGTTCCCTGGCGTAATTGTTGCTTGTGGTATAACATATTGATTGTCAATAATAACACCTGTTGTTTGCATATAATTGTGAATCATAGTTGTTCCAGCTTGGGTATCGATTTCACAAACTTTTTGAACCTAAGTTTGTGAAGCGAACTCTGATTGTTCTAACCTTAGATTAGGACCTTGTAGCGTAGTTATGTTCGCCACACAATATCGAGTGTGTCCTTCAGTAACTGGTCATACGTTCTTCGCCTTGACTACCGTCAATACTAGACGTGAAGAAGTGCTATCACCATCACCTTTGTTTGATGACATGCTCAATTCCTGAAATGAGTATTTCCCGGTCCATTGATTCCCGGAATCGAAACTTATCACACCTAGAGAACAGTGTGACATCGTTTTCATCGCAATCTATGAACCCTTCGTCTACATCTGGGCAATTATGTTTTTGTCCCAGATATATTAGTGTATATGAACACTTGCTGCAGGCAATATCGCATGGCCTTTGATAGCGGATACACTTCACGTTACTTTGTGGCATGTTGTTTGGTATGCAACCATAGATGTGAAATATACAGCAATGCCGTTAAATGTCATCATGTATTCAGATTTAATGTCAACACACATGTATGTACATAATATGAAAGAACTGTCATAATATCCTGCCCTCGATAGCTTGAGGCTATCAGAAAGGTCTTATATACCTAACAATTATCTTCTGCCTCTTCCATAGTTTGAGACTATAGACTAGGTCTTTATACTTAACAACAAAATAAACAAAGTCTATGTACATATCTACATGAGATCACGTAATATTCTACTCTTGGGTGATTTTAATGCACACAACTACATCTGGGGTTGTAAAGATATAAACGATAAGGGCATACAAATTTAGGATTTTTTAGCCAAAAACAATTTGTGTCTTTTTAATGATAATAAATCACATATTTATTTACATCCTGCAACAGGCTTTTATTCTTCCAATGATTTAACAATATGCGATTCAACGCTTTTGATGGATTTTTCATGGAGTGCTGGAGACGACCTCTGTGGAAGTGACCACTTCCCCATATTTCTTGAAAATATCGGCCATCCACTTCTCGAAAAACGCAACGATGGAAACTTCGCAAGGCTGATTGAACTACGTTTCAATCGCTTTGCGAGGAACAATTAAAGCCTTCCGTTTTCGAGGATGTCGAAGACGCAACTGCTCTTTTTACCAAAACTCTTCACGATATAGCTGATCAAACTATTCCAATAACATTGGCAAATCCAAAACGCCCACATAAACCATGGTACGACGATGACTGCAAAAAGGCAGTCAGCGATCTTAAAGCTGCATTAAATCATTTTAACTTGCGGCCAACTCAAACAAATTTAGATAACTTTAGAGTTTTTCGTGCGAAAGCCCGTCATACTATTAAGGATAGCAAGAGGAAATCCTGGAGATCTTACGTCTCTATGCTGAATTCTCGCTGATCTCTTAAGAAGACATGGGACATGGTCCGGAAAATAAGTGGTAAACGTAATTCTAGTTCTGTATCATCTTAAAACAGATAATAGAGATATAACATCTGATAAAGATATTACAAAGATATTATTCTTCTTCTGAAAAGTGTCAACTAAATTTTCTGAAAAATAAGAAACTAAAAGAGCAGGAGAAGCTGAACTTTAAGCCGACAAACTTGGAGAAATACAATAAACTATTCACACTCAAAGAACTTCGAGAGTCCGTTAAAAAGGCTCATGATACATCAGCTGGTCCTGCAACGTTATTCCAGTCCCCAAACCTGGAAAGGATCATACGGACCCAATAAATTATTGCCCAATCGCTTTAACGAGTTGTATGTGTAAAACCATGGAACGAATGATTAATGAGAGACTCGTCTGGTACCTGGTGTCCAACAAACTGATAACAAAGTATTAAAGTGGATTCCGGCGCCAACGAGGCACGAAAGACAATCTCATTCGATTTGAATCGTTTATTAGGGAAGCTTTCATGAAAAAAATACATCTAGTCGCTGTATTTTTTGATTTGGAGAAAGCTTATGATACTGCATGGAAGTACGGTATTAGGAATGATCTTCATGACCTTGGTCTTTAAGGCCGATTACCCATTTTTATAGATAAATTCTTAGGTGATAGACAATTTCGTGTCCGAATGGGTTCAACCCTCTCTGATATTCATGAACATGAGATGGGCAGCATACTCTCTGTCACGCTTTTTAATATAAAGATTAACAGTATAGTAAAATGCAGCAATCCAGGTGTGGATTGTTCTCTATATGTTGACGACTTTGTTATATGTTAACGTGCAAAAAACATGAATATTATCGTGAGACTATTACAACAATGTTGACATGGTCTGATGAAAATGGTTTTAAATTTTCTAAATCTAAAACTAACTGTATGCACTTTTGTCAACTACGCAAACATCACGAAGACCCTCATCTAAAACTGGGCGGTTCACCTTTACTAGTAGTGGATGAGACAAAATTCCTAGGTCTTATTTTGACCGTAAATTAACGTTTATTGCACACCTTATATACTTGAATGGCAAATGCCTTAAAGCTCTTAACTTACTTAAAGTTGTTGCAAACACTAATTGGGGAGCAGATCGAAAAGTCCTCTTGCGACTTTACAGATCTCTTATCAGATCCAAGCTGGACTAAGGCTCAATAGTATATGGATTGACTCGCAAGTCGTACTTGCAGATGCTCGATCCTATACATAATCAAGGATTACGACTCGCCTTAGGAGCCTTTCGTACATCACCAGCCGAAAGTCTACATGTTGAAGCTAATGGACCATCACTGTCTCATAGACGGGACGAATTAGCCCTTCAGTATACCATTAAATTACAATCTAACCCTTCAAATCCAACTTTCGATACTGTTTTTAATCCTAATTATGAACCATTTTTTGACCGAAAACCGAAGACCGAATCTATGACATTTACCTGGTATGTGTTATCAATTACGTCGCATTCAACCTCGTGATCATCATCCGACACATTATCATACTTGACATTTAAAGGATGCCTAGATAGGAGGTCGGCACATGTATTTTTAGACCCAACAATGTGTCAGTTTTGCAATTGTATCCAGCAATACTTAAAACCCATAACTGAATTTCTTGTTTTGCATTTCGGACTTAGAAAGATATTTTAAAGGTGCATGATCTGTTTTGATTATAAATTCGCTGTGATGTAAATAATTGTCTAACTTTTGCAAGGCGTAATACGTTGCATAAGCTTCTTTCTCTATTGTACTCGATTTACATTGTGTTTTATTCAATTTGTGTGACAGATAGTAAATGGGTTTCTCTATGGTTGTTGCAAATGTTCCTGGCATAATATCAACACCATCAACATCACATGATTGTGTCAGACAAGCGCCTATACATGTTTCCGATGCATCAGTGTACAATGTATACGGTTTGTTAGGATTTGGGTATACTAACAATGGTACAACTGACAGACTATTTTTTAGGAAATCAAATGCTTGCTGATGTACTGCTGACGACTTAATATGTGCATGTTTTCTATTTAGGAAAATGATAGGCTCTGCAATGACACTAACATTTGGAATAAACCTCCTATAGTAAGTACACATGCCAATAAATGACCTTACCTCTCTTACACACGTGGGTGCTGGTATTGTCTTAACTGCCTCAACTTTCTTAGGATCTGGTTAAATACCATTGCTACCAATAACGAAATCAAGATAATTTGTTTCTGTTTGCAGAATACTACATTTCTTAAGCTTGAGCTTAAACCATGAGTTCTGAGTCTACTAAATACTATTTCTAGATGTCGCATATGTTGTTCCATAGTCTCACTGAATATCAACACATCGTCTATATATGCGGTCGTGAACTCTGAGAGACCTTCAAGAACAATTGACATGAGCTATTGAAAAACTGCCGCGGCATTAGATAGACCAAAGGACATGTCCTCCCATTCAAACAAACCTCTGTGACATGCAAATGCGGTATTGTCCTTATCGTTTCCGTCCATGAGTACCTGCCAATATCCGCTCTTAAGGTCAAGGGTCGTGAACTATTTGACTTTGTCAAAGACAGCTAACATATCATCAATCAAGGGCATCGGGAATGCATTTTTGACCGTAATTTGGTTAAGCTTTCGATAATCAACGAAAAATCGATTAGTCCCATCCTTCTTACCCACGATGACCACTGGCGAACTCCAAAGTGAGTTTGACCTTTTAATTATTTTTGCCTCCAACATTTCATCTATGGCTTTGTGAATAACACCTCTATTTTGAAGTGGTGTTCTATATGGTTTAAGCTTAATAGGAGCATTGTTACCTGTATCGATCCGCATCTTCACAGTATCAGTGTGACCTAAAGAAATATAAAAAGATCGGACAGGGAAAGTAGCATCCAAGGAGGACAGTTAACCACAAAACACAGAAACAAACACGCAAACAGACAAACAAGAAGGCAAAAGCAATAATAAATGCAAACGACATCACAAACACAAAAAGGGTTGACAATAGGGCTACCGCCTTGGAACGGTCAGTGGCAAAGTAGGCCACTGGGGGTTTAAACCGGTTCTAGGGTGCACCAAACCTCACACTTACCCTACTGTCATCCCATTAAAACAGGACAGTGTAAATAAAGAAATCCCCGCCATGATCTAATCTCTAACCAACAAGGCAGCATCAATAGGCAATATAAGTAAAACACAAATATGCTCGTGTAAATATAATACAAAAAAACAATAGCCTAGAAAGCCACAATGAAGGTACTCAATGACTTTGCAGAAGCCAGAGCAGTAAGAGAATAAACCATTAAGGGCACGACAAGAAAGATCATGGACAAACATCAAACGCCACCGTCCCAATGGGCTTTAGGTAGGCGTCATCATAGGGTCCACAGCCTGTCCGGTCATAGGAATTGTTTTACCCATTCCCTAAATTGTTTCGGGTTACCTTCAAGACTCTAAGTCTGAGTCTTTACTTGTAAACAAATCTTGACAATTAAATGTTCTATTTGTGTCCTATATCTATCATCAACATGCAAATCATTGAAGTTTAGATTTTCCTGTGTTGTTTGACCTTTCACCTCAGATCCTACAGTTTTTATGTCTGAACTATCAATTTCCTGAATCCTAGCCAATAAACCATGTCTATAAATTGTTTGATATTTATCAGTGTTGTTTTCAACCAAGATTGAAATGGTTCGTTTTTGTCCTGAAATTGAGGCAGAATTTACAATTCGTAGTCCAGGCTCATTTACAATAAAGCCCTTATCAATTTGAGTAACCTCATAAATTTTGCCTGATGGTCATGATGGTAATTGAGGACTATTTCTTACATTACCTAAGCAAATTCTAGCTAACCTAGGTTTTAGAGTAATTTTGTTTTTCATTCTAACTGTAGAAGCTATGTTAATGTCTTCCTCTAAATTAACATACATTTTGTCATCAATTCTCATACTTCTAAGATCTATATATAGTCTAACTCTATGTAAGTTCATGAAATCCAAACCCAAAATCAAATTCCTATTTAAATTACATGGAACTCTTGAGTTACTTCGGTACTACCGATTTTAAAAGTAACATCAATGCAACCAAGAACCTTTAAGGGTGTGTCACCAGCTGTATGTAAACTAAGCTTAATTGGCCTAAGTTCTGGCTTATTTTTAAGACCCTCATAACCCTCTGATGCATTAATGAAACCTCGGCTCCAGTATCTACAACAGTTCTAAACTTTTGCTTCCCTATGATAACCAAACAAGAATTTGGGTTACCTGAAATATTTATAGACCTAGATTCAAGTTTTTCCGATGTTTTGAAATCTTCACCCTTCCCATCTACCTCGACATGAGAAGTGGCAACTAGTTTCCCTGATTGAACCCTCAAGACTTAACATTTCTACCACACTGTGTTTGTTGTCCATAGCCGTAGCCATTTCCATGACCAATTGGCCTTTTGACACTGTCTCGTTCATGCAATTCCTAACAACGCGACCCTCCTGACCACCATTCCAGCACATAATATGTCTAGCCTCAGTAACATTAACTTTACTGGCTCTACATTCATTTGACCTGTGATTCCATTTGCCACACTTGTAACATTTGACTTTCCTTAAACGCGAGCAGTCCATTGGTTCCTCTCCTAAATTTACGGATTCCTTTACAAATGGTAATTTACCCCCACAAGCAGCTACTCTCTGTCTTAAATTATACTCGGTAGTGGCATGACCTATGGCAGCTGTAATGTATGCGGATTACGTCTTAAGATTGTCATTCTGATCATTCGTCAACCCCGTGACACAAATATCAACCAAGTGCAACTCAATCAGTGCACCATCTTGACCTTCAAAAGCTACCTCAGCTAATGACATTAACCTCTCTGCATATATTTGGACATTTTCCCCAGACTTTGGATGTATTTTTCTAAGCATAGTCAATGCAAATTGCGCATCACATACATCGCTGAACCTTTTAGCTAGTTAATTTTTGATCTCACCCCAAGTACAACGAGGGTTATCATCCAAATATCTCTGAATAAACCCAGTAACTGCACCCCTCGATGTATGCATGCACCATCCCACAAGCTATCTCATCTAAGCTAGTCAATATTTGATATTTTTCAATTGCTTTTACCCATTCCCTAAATTGTTTCGGGTTAGCTTCAAACATAGGTACTATGTCCTTTACACCCTGTGACGCAAGTACAGACGAAATATGTGTAATTTTTTCATTAATTAACCAAAACAAATCACCTAAGTTGTCCTTCCATTTCTATTATTTAAAATTTCTTACACAAAAATCCTAATATTTAAAATTTGCTAAAATAAATCAAAACTAATTTCCACACAAAAATCTACATATTTAAAATCGACTGGCTAAATCAAACTAAAATTTGTCAAAATTCAACATGTTCTAAACTTATCCATACTACCCTTCGTCGATAAACATTTCCATATTTTTTTGACAGTCCCGTATGTGCCTCTTAATTAATCATAATTAACGTTTTGATTGGCCAATGCACATGGTCACGGTACCACTCAAATTAATGTCACATAACTGCCGGCCGTCCGTGATCGAATAGTGTTTATGATTTAATTAATTAAATAACGAAATAACTATATTGCAGCATTTTAGCTTTATGACTTAACGTTCCTTACCTCAGACTTAACTAGGCTCTACCATACCAAAAACTGAAGCATACAGAAAATAAACGCGTTTATATACAAAATACGAACATGCAGAATTCATGGACTAGCAGATGCATGCAGGGTCAAACTATTATTACCACAACGTCAATCATGTTCCTATCTTTGGTGATTGTACCAATACAAAACAATTCGATATTCTAATTGTTGTGAGAATACAGCATCATATGACGATTTGACATTACCATTTTATGATGCAACTGTTTTAGACTGCATATTCAGCTGTAGAAATGTCAACTGATACGAAATATTATCCCACATTCTACTAGATGCAAGTTCCAATTATACTGCACATAACTTTTAAAGGTACAGCGACATGATAATATTTCTATATTATCAAAGCATTCATTAATCTCATTTACTAAATGAATTCGTTAATTAAATTAGTACTGTATTGATTTAATTAAACATTAAGATAACTAATTAACACAGGTACCATTATGTTACATATGGACCAAAATGATAGGTGGAAAAAATAAACCAAAATCGTTTCCCCAATCATATGTAAACGCGTCTATTCCAGACGAGCTATTACACCAGGACTGAGTGTAAAATACGGACAGATTGGCGTTTCGCTCGGAAGCAAACCAATCTGTCTAATTTCCTCCACCTGATTTGTATCATGTTCAAAGTAATATGAGAGATACCCCAGTCATCTTCTTCAATAACACCAGACAAATAATCTGCTCTCTCATTTTGCTCACGAGGAATCCATTCTATACAACAGATGTCAACATTTGCATCGCTAAATCTTGTAACTCTCGTTTCATAGAATCTTTTTGCACTATGCTACTCACTGGCATATTGACGGTAAACCATTTAACGCGTTGATTCTCTAGAATCCCGGCTAGTGAGATTAAAACCCTTAAACGCCTTACACTTCTCTCCATGTATATTGCTTAGAAATTTCATCTGGAGCCCACATGCCATGTGAAACACCGTTTATTGTATTAAGCTCATAACCGCCAAACCCCAATAACCTGCTTAATACTTTCTGCTGAAATTTTCATACAGTAGTTCCATGTGGAGCCATGACTATATCCACGTTTAGATATCGCGTCATAATTTGCGACACCCTACCTATAACAATACTCATCGAAATGATTTGTCCAACAAGGCTAGCAACCATTCTTACCGGAACCCGCGAGTTAGACTTTAAAATGAGTTCATTTAAAGTACGCTTGGTTTTGTCAATTCACTGTGGAATCTTACATTCTACAGAATTCAGAATGCCACCGAGCCTCTGAAGAACTTGAACCGAGACCCATAGAGATTTATCTGTTTTAGGTATGAAACCTGATTCAAGAAGATCTTACGTAATCTCTTCAGATATAATCTGAGTACAGGCCCGATATTTTCAACACCCGAACCAATCATCCAGAAACGTAATCACCCGTTTACCTTCACCTTTCCAATTAGCGGTTAAAGGTCGTGTCAATTTACTAAAAATATACGGAGCTGAAGATAACCCAAACGGTAAAACCAAACATTTGTAATAGCATACCTCTCCGTCACTGTTTGGCCAAGATTCAATTCATTTCAATTCTTTATTCACTTAGGTTCATACATATGAACAGCATAAGCAACAGTTACAAAATACATTTATATTAATGAGAAACCTAAATAGTATGTATGTGGTAAACAAATATCTATGAAATGATAAGCTGAATGAATATCAAATTTAATTATCCAGAAATCTTTCTCCATGTAAGTCAAAGCCATTCTCAGATCTTCGTACCTAATTGACTGTTTCCAAATATGTTAATTAGCGGATCTTAAGTCTAAGATCAGACATTTTTTTCTCAATATCTTGAATCGAAAGAGATAACGGATTGACAAAAGTAGGCATTTGTTCACATTCCTGAATTAAACCTCTCTCCAATAAGTCAGTAATAGCTTGATAAACAAAACAACTATCATTCAATGCAGATATTGTTTTGCAAAAAAACATTTATCAGGTAAAGAATAAAATGGAATTTTATATCCTTGTACTATTGTCTTTAAAATAAATTCATTGGCACCAATAATTTTCCAAAATTCAATGTGTTCTCTTAACCTATTTTTAACAATTATGTCTCTCGGTCAGTCCAAATCAATCCCATAATATAATGTTTCCAGTATCGTTGAGTCGTTTGTTATGTCTATAGTTTAGCACTGATTAAACATTCATATGCATTGTACTGTAACACCTTATGATTGGTATCGATATAAAACAAGATTGTTTACCTCTTTTAATGGTATTCTTTATTTTCTGCAGGTATCGGTAGTTGGTTCAGATACGCCTTCCCTTGACGTTGGTCAGAATCGGAGCTTCCCTTGTCATGTATACCTTAACAACAACAACGTGCCTTTGCTTGAAAACATCGCCAACCTTGACAGTATCCCGGCCAACGGCACCACCATCATGCTAGGCGCCATGAAGGTTCGTGGTGCAAGCGGGGCACCAGTCAGAATTCTCGCCTTTATTGACAAACCTCACTGAAAGGACAGCATAGGCACGAATGGAACCAATGGTGTTTCATTTTAATTATTGAATATTGTAAAGCTACTATTAATAACTTGTATTTTGTAATTAGAGAAACGCACATGTAACGTTGTAATGTATATATACGTGTATATTGAAGGTTCCATGTTCACCGTCATATGCATACCATCTTCGGAATGGCTCAAATTTTCGTACTGTTGACATTTTACATATTGAGTTCTACTCAATCCGGGGCTAAAGGGAGTGGACGGCAGCAAACACTTTCCACTACGGTTCATGAACAATCAAACCGAGTCTGAAATATTTTTGTATTCATCGTGTTTTCCACTTTTTTAATTTCATACTCTTTGTTATATATCACAGTAGCGTTGTCTGTGTAGTGTGATGGTGGTAAAACGTCTCCCAGTGCTTGCAGTCAGGACTGTTATTCATGCCGGTCTTTGGAGATCGCTGAATCCGATAGTTATGATATAGATATCGGGGCTACATTCTCATATGACAAATACTTTTGTTTTCTTATTTTAATTTCCAGTAGGTGGTTCCACTTCTCCGGCCTTTAAAGGTTTTGAGTACTGTTTAAACACCCTTAAGATATGTTGTCTGCTCTTTAATTTAGTCTCTTGACTGTTACTTGTGATACACAGGCTTCATAACCTCTGCTCCTAAGTTCCTAACTAAATTCCATTTTATTGATTTCGCCCATTGTTTTCTCGTTTAGGGCAAAGCATTTTGTTAGAAACTGAGACCATACACCGCTGGCCATGGACTGGTGTAAAAATAACTCTTTGAAGGTTCCCAGTTCACCATCATATGCATACGATCTTCGGGATCGTTCAAATTTACGTAATATTGACATTTTAAATATTGAGTTCTGCTCAACTCGGGGCTAGAGGGCATGAACGGTATCAAGCATTTACCTCTACCGCTCAGTGAAACTGAGACAGCAATATTTGTTGTATTTATCGTGTTCGGCGATTTCCAAATTTGTCATTTCATTCCCGTTTTATAAAAATATCACAGTAGCATTGCCTGTGCAGTGTTGCGGTGGTAAAATGCATCAGATCTGTTATTCATTCCGATCTTTGGAGATCGCTGAACCCGATATTTATATACATACATGTGTATATCGGTGGTATATTCTCAAATACTTTTGTTGTTTTCTTACTTTAAATTTAAAGGTTCTGAGTATTGTTTAATCACCCTTAGTATATGTTGTCTGCTTTTTAATTTTGGCTGTTACTTGTGATACGCAGGCTTCATAACCTCTGCTCCCAGCTAATTCCATCTTGTTTATTTCGCGTATTATTTTGTCGTTTAGGACAAATCATTTTGTTAGAAACTGCGACCTTACGCTGTTGGCCATGTAATATTGTCAAAATACCTCATCGAAGGTTCCATGTTTACCGTCATACGCATTTCATCTTCGATGGCTCAACTTTTCGTACCGTTGACATTTTAAATACTGATTTCTGCTCAACCCCGGGCTAAAGAGCGTGAACGGTGGCAAGCACTTTCCACTACCGTACATGAATCATCTTAATCAGTCCGGGACGTATTTATCAACGTCATCTGGAACTTACATTGTAAAATGTAGTTAAAGAGTTTTACAACTGAACCTTACTTAGCTAGTATCTCTAGGAGTTTACGCCCTTGTCGAACAAAATAACGCATATCGGCACATAATTTACGCATTCATACTTGTAGATGCGGCGTAGAAAGAATAAATAATCGTGTATGTCAGCTTTGCAGCTTAATGACGTATAAGACGAGTATCATTTTGTTTTTATATGTCCCTTGTTTTCGGATCTATGACCATTGTATCTAAAGCGTTTCGATAGATACCGACCTTGTATGTATAATTTAATGCTTCTCTTGCAAAGTTAGAGCAAATCATAAATACTTATGCTACAGTATTTTTTATCAATAAAGCATTTTTGCTTCGTTGACATAGTTTAAACAATAATAATACTTAATTGTGAAGTATGCCTAACTTACTTTAAAGCAAATTTGAGTTTCTTGTTTAATTGTAAGTTCTTACATTATATTGCGCTTATTGTTAGTTTCACAAAGACTAATACAATTGTTAATGTTCATCCAATGTTTTTAAACGTTAAAATCTGTATTTATTTTATATAATTACTTTTGAATGATTTGTTATACACCATAATTATTCACGTGTATACTGGATTTATATGTATGTAAAGCATACATACAAATTCAGTATACACGTGAATCACGAAAAGCTATAAAGTTTGTGCGAATAAAGAATATGTTCTGTTATGCTCTGTTCTGTGCAGTTCTAAGGTTAATCCAGTATATTTTTTACTTTAGTAGTAGTAATTAAGCATTCAATGACCACAGTCAACTACAAAAACGCACAGAAACAAACAACTACAAAGATGAAAAAACGCAAGATATCACATCACAAACATAAACGGGTTGACAATAGGGCAAGATAAATGCCGCTGGGGGTTTAAACCAGGTTCTAGGTTGCACCAAACCTCACTCTAACCCTATTGTCCTTCCAATAAAACGGGACAGTATAAATAAATATATCCCTCAGGTTATATTCTCAAACAAACAAGGCTGCTTTAATAAGCAATATAAGAATAACACATATATGCTCATGTATAAATAATATAAAAAAGCATAGAAAGCCACAAATCAAGTGCTCATTGACTTGGTAGAAGCCAGAGCAACAAGAGAACAAACCGTTAAGGGTACGACAATACCAGATTTAAGACAAACATCAAACGCTACCGTCTGTAACAACCCTAAAGGTAACATTCCGCCAAAGGCAACAACCTCCTCTAAAAGTAACAATAACCTGTATCGCTGTAAGTAATAACGCTTTAGCGGCGGTTGTTACATTTAGCGGAATTGTTACCTTTAGCGTTGTTACACCGTCCTATGAGGATTTAGGTAGACGTCATCATAGTGTCCACAATATGTCCGGTCATCGCACAATCAAAGAGGAAAGTATAGTGGCGAACTGTAAAAGGGTCAATCACTAAACATGCAGTGCAATCCAAAATGATAGCGTTATCATCCCTTTTGATAAACATATTACAAGTTTAATAAAGATTGTATGAACGTGATTATGACCAAGGATCTTACGAAGTTTGTAAATCACATCACCATAGAAATCAGGTTATGATAGTCCTTGTCGCAGAAGACTTCTTAAATTACTTTTATATTTTAAAAGTAGATCAAGGTTACGATAATAAAAAAATGCAAATGTTTTTCAAAGTGTTAGGTAACGGCAGCCCTGCTAGAGTAGCTTTTTAGTTATTCAAATATTACGAATATTAAAGTCCTCAACACCAATACAAGCTCTAGCAAGGCAATACTCGATAATTAGCATGAATACATTCGATTTATCTGATTATATATTGTTTTTTTGCGAGAAATATTAGTATACACTGACAGTTCCAACGCGGTAGCCTTATTGTCAACCCTTTAGTGTTTGTGATGTCTTATCTTGCCTTTTATTCATCTTTAAAGAAGTCGTTCTTTGTTTCGCTGTGTGTTTGTAGTTGACTACCGTCCTTGCATGCTACTTTTCCTTTCAATTTCATATCTATGTTTTCAGCATATCGTAAACAGTTTTATTTTCTATTACTTTTTCCACCGATAAATAAGGGTACAAGCGTGAACCACTGGAGAGCAGCACGTTGGAATTGAAACCGGTGGACACGGCCTCAAACCTCACCAGCGCCCCTGAATTTCGTCAGCGTGTTCTTGGGAAAGACACTTTCCATTAGCCTCGTTCTTCGTCATAACCAATTTTACACTTCTCAACGGGAACCAACGGGTCCAGTTCTATCTTGGGAAAACTAGAATAATTAACACACCCTCTCTCTCTCTCTCTCTCTCTCTCTCTCTCTCTCTCTCTCTCTCTTTGATCATTCCCCTTTCTGTTGAATTATGCGCACAAATGATAGGAACTATAATTATAAGACATTGTCCCTTGTCGGAGCTGGCGTGGCCCAGTGGATAGCGTGGTGGGATTTAGAACCATGGAAACCGGGTTCAAGCCTAACCGTGCTCATGAGTTTCGTCGGTATGTTCTTGGGTAAGACAATTTACATTATCCTTGTTCAACGGATATATACGTAAAACGGGCTGTACTGTGTATCAGGTCAGTCATCAAAGGGTATTAAATAATAGTATGAATCTGTTCGTCCCCGGATTCCTATACATATGTATCCCTCCCCACTCTTTCTGGGCGTTCTAAATAACATAAGCTGTGTTGATTAGCCGTTAACAAAATTCTGTATAATTAGATAAATTATGCAAACGACAACAGCGTTTACTGAACGCCATTACTATATCATATTACAGCAGCTATCTGCCAACAACAGCCACATTTTACAACATATGTACGCCGTTTCTTAACCTACTGAAGACGATGTATATATATAGCTTACATATTTTGAGAATCCAATCTCTATAGACACAACATCAACGGCTTTAACCAGCCAGGCCAAACGCCAAAACGGCGCGTCGAATTAAGAGTTACCGACTCATAATTGCATATTCAGTCACGAGTGTTTTAAGAACCCGTGAATAAGCATATACTTTTAATCGTCACATATACTGTATTATATGACCTGAACACCTCCATAAAGTTATGATACACGGGTTTATATTGTAACTTTGTCGTTAATTGGCGGGTTAATTTCTTTAACAGAAACACAAATAAATTATACATCTTCTGAACCAACTGAACCTCTATATGTAATTGGACTGATCCGAGGTTGAAATAAATGGAAGAGTGGTTCAAAATATTGGATTTTTTTTGGTAATTGGTTTAAAACACAAATCACCAACGTTGCTAGTACATTTAGTATACGTCAACTTTATAACTGATAATTAGGAACGAGCATGCATGCTCAAAGAAAAAGTTATACGTCTAACAGGAAGAGTAGTATTCATAGAATACAGTCACTCCAACAAGTATTACAACGCAAAGGTGATTATAAACACATTCAGTAGAAAAGCACATCACACACATATAAGGGCTGACAACAGGGGTGCCGACTTGGAACGGTCAGTGGCAAAAGTGACTACAGGGGAGTTTAAACCGGTTCAAGGGTGCATCAAACCTCACTCTTACCCTGTCATCATCCCTAAACAACAAGACAGTGAAAATAAAATATAATCCCCCCGAATTGACCCCGTACATTTGAATAAGCGTAGATAGGTGTAATAAGAAAAAACACAGAAGTATTCATGTATATTTTATCTCAAAAAATAAGTTAAACCTAACAATCTAATCTCATATTTACTCCATGGCTTGTCTGAAGTCAGAGCATCAAGGGGAACACCATTAAGGGCACGACAAACGGTTCCCATACATCAAACGGTTCCCACCTTAAAGCATTTAGGAACACGTTGTCATAGAGTCCACCGCCCGTGCTGTCGTTGCACAATCAAAGAGGAAAGCATAATTGCAAACTATAGAATGGTCTACAACTAAGTATGTAGTGCTCCGCTTAATACTTCGGTCGCAACCTCAGTTTATAAATTGTCTAATAATTTTAATAAACAACCATGAAGATTGTCTTTCTAAGTTTGTAAATCACATCTCCATAAAGACTGGTTGTGATAAACCTGTCAACAAGAACCTATCGAAGCTTTATGAGAAACGTTTTATAGAAAGTATACAGTTATTTCATTGGTCTTTTGGGAACAGTCAAAACTATTTTCCCAAGGTATCGAGGACGACCTGGGAAACTGTTGCCCGAGGTCGTTAGGCCAAGGGCAACGAGCAAATGTTCACCATGCAAAGCTCAAGCATTGCCACATTTGTTTGGTATGAGAGCAATGGATCTCCAAAAACAATATTGTTTTAAGTGAAACTGTGCATAAGATTTTAATACTGACAAACATTTAGATCACAATAAAATCGGTAGAACCGATGGAGGCTCCCCGAAATATGTTCTCAACTTGTCATATGGCCTTGTATCACCTAGCAGTTTTCAATTTGTAATTCCATTAATAGTTTTTGACTTATGGTTCGGACAAGAATTGCAAGTATAACATTATAAAGGGCAATAATTCTGATTCAGTTGAATGATGACAGAGTTACGTTTCTTACACTCGTCACTTCTTCTCATTGCCCTCTATCATTATGTGAAGTTTCATTGCAGTCCCATCAGTAGTTTTGAAGTTATGCTCCGGACAAAAGTGAGACGGACGCTTAAAACGGTATACTGGCCGTAACAATATATATAGAATATAATAAGAGCAGTTATTAATTAAATAAACAATACATTAATGAGATTTAACAAGTTAATCTATTTGAATTTGGCGCCACTATACACTGTTTAAAAAAACTAATGAACCTCTAAAACGCTTGCACAAATCATTTCCTGGTTCCAACAATAGCGAAAAATTAATGATTAAATATAATACACGTTTCCACCAGAATTAAATAGGTAATATAATAACAAATAATTGGCAAAGAAATATTGCTACAATGACATGACGATGTTCAATAAAAATGCAAGTTTACATTTATCGTAATGCGAAAACGAATGTATTGCGGCACTGCAGTTTTCTGATGTGTCCATGTCTGAATGTAAAAAGGTGGAATATGCATTTTTTTGTTGCTATTTTTCGGTTTTCACGATTTCATCGAAAATTAACATAGAACTCGACTTTGAAAATGATTACATTTATACAAATGTCTAGCTCAAAACATCAGCTGCAGGTGTTGTAATGAGTTCCTCCTCTATAAAATATAGATTTAAAAATCGAACAGGAAACGTAGCATTCAAGGACGACAGTCAACCTCAAACACACACAAAAACAAAGAACAACTTGAAGATGGATAAAAGGTTAAATAAGACATCACAAACACAAAAGGGTTGACAATAGGGCTACCGCCTTGGAACGGTCAGTTGCAAAAAAGGCCGCTGGGGGGTTAAACCAGGTTCTAGTGTGAACCTTACCTCACACTAACCATACTGTCATCCCAATAAAACGGGACAGTGTAAATAAAGAATCCCCGTTCGTGACTATTCTCTAACCAACACGGCAACATTAATAGGCAATATAAGGTAAAACACAATATGCTCGTGTATATATAAATACAAAAAAAGAATAGCCTAGGAAAGCCACAAAGAAGGTAACTCATTGACTTGGCAGAAGCCAGAGCAACAAGAGAACAAACCATGGAGGGCACGACAAGACATGGATTGCAGGCAAACCTCAAACGTCACCGTCCTTTTGGGCCTTTATGTATACGTCATAATAGGGTCCACAGCCTGTCCGGTCATCGCACAATTAAAGAGGAAAGCATAGTGGCGAAGTGTAAATGGGTCCACCACCAAACATGCAGTGCGTTACAAAATGATAGGTCATAACTCTTTTGATAAAGCTTTTAACAAGTTTAACAAAGATAGTATGAAAGTGATCATGACCAAGGATCTTACGAAGTTTGTTAATCACGTCACCATATAAGTCAGGTTGTGATAGTCCTTGTCGCAGAAGAGTTCTTAAATTACTTTATATTTGGAAAGAAGATCAGGGTTACGATAATAAAATTTTGCAAAGGTTTTTCGAAGTTATGGTAACGGTAGCCATCAGGGAGTACCATTTTAGTTATACAAAGATTACGAATATTAACAGTCCTCATCTCGAGTACAAGCTCTAGAAAAACGAATAAGTTGAGACACATAGACCCATAAGAAGTTGCTCGGGGAACAATATCAAAATAAAATCATCTCACTGTCATTTATTTGGCTAATTGTTTCACCATTTTCAATGGAGAGTGTAAATCGAGAAAAGAAGCATTAGTATCGGAAATATTAACTTTGGTAAGTTGAAGTTATTCAGTGTATATAGTATTGACCATAGTAGAAAAGAAAGGGTTGTCAATGTTCAATATGTCATCCGGATACCGAGAGTTGTCATTAAAGGCTTCAATAACATCTGCCTGGGTATCTGGTGAAAGACTCAACATGGAATCTCCTTCATAGCAATATGAAAACAAATCTGCGACAAGGGGTGCATAGTTCGTACCTATAGGGATACCAACAATTTATCTATAAACGATCGTTCCATACCTGACGAAACTATTATCTAATAGGAAGATGAGTGCTTCACAAACTTCTTGGCATGTTCACATAGTGTAATTGTCTAAACTGCCGTTAGTAAACAACGCTTTAATATTATTACAGGCCAAAACTGTAGTTTTTTCCCTAGCGAATGTTTTTTTAATAAGAGTAATAAGCTTGTATTTGATAAGGTGATGTGGTAAGGTTTTATAGTGTAGAGAAGTCATAAGTGCTTATAGATGAAACTTGGTGTCTATTGCAGATTTTATCAAGAACGTCTCCCGAATTTTTAAAAGACCAAAACAAAATAATCCCAGAGTTTTCATAGGTTTTAGCACAAGATAAGAAGTTAAAAGTTTGGAGATGTTTGTAGTGGTGAAGGTACTAGAATTTGAAATAAAGCGGGCCTTATACGGACTTTTATGTAATTTAGGAATCCAGGAATCCAGGAATCCAGTAACTGGCAGTTTGTTCTGTTATTCGTCTAACCCAGCCTTGAAAAACGACAAACATATCGGACAGGGAAAGCAGCATTCAAGGACGACAGTCAACCACAAAACACAAAAACAAACACGCAAACAGACAAACGAGAAGGCAAAAGTAATAAAAAGTGCAAACGACATCACAAACACAAAAGGCTTGAAAATATGGCAACCGCCTTGGAACGGTCAGTGGCAACAAAGGCCACTGGGGTTTAAACCGGTTCTAGGGTGCACCAAACCTCACACTTACCCTACTGTCATCCCATTAAAACAGGACAGTGTAAATAAAGAAATCCCCGCCATGATCTAATCTCTAACCAACAAGGCAGCATCAATAGGCAATAGTGCACCGAATGATACGTGTGGAAACAACATCATCCTCAGTAGATTGAACTGGAGGATACGAATGAGTTCTACCGAGTTCCAGAGATAAAACATTGACGTAATGTAGGCGTCAAACAATAATTACATTATTAGCTGCTTTATCAGCAGGAACTAAAACAAATTTATTGTGAAATTCTTGAATTCCCGATTTTAAATTACGAAAGAAAAACCTAGGTCTCGAAGGAAGTAAAGAGAGGTTAAAAGTTAATACTTGATTCTATAATTTTAAAAAATGACCTTTTCCCAGTCGAAAGAGAGTTTGGGCCCGCATGTTCTCTACGACACCATTTTATACTAAAATCCTCAATGTATTGGGCGATCATAAGTTTTATCACAATATAGTTTAACGTGATCTCTAACGACAGTGAGACAAGAAGTTAAAAGTTTGGAGATGTTTGTTGTGGTGCAGGCACTAGAATTTGAAATAAAGCGAGCCTTATATGGATTTTTATGTAATTTAGGAATCCAGTACATAGTAGGCAGTTTATTTTGCTTATCGTTTACACCAGCCTTGAAAGTAGTGCACCGAGTGATATGTGCGGAAACAACATCATCCTCAGTAGAATTAACTGGAGTATACGAATTGGTTCTGCCGAGTTCCAGAGATAAAACATTGACGTAATGTAGGCGTCAAACAATAATTACATTATTAGCTGCTTTATCTGCAGGAACTAAAACAAATTTATTATGAAATTCCTGAATTCCCGATTTTAAATTACGAAAGGAAACCCTAGGTCTCGGAGGAAGTAAAGAGGTGTTAGCATTATAAAAGTTAATACGTGTATCTATAATTTTCAGAATTGACTTTTTCCAAGTAGAAAGTGAGTTCGGGTCCGCATGGTCTCTACGACACCATTTGATACTAAAATCTTCAATGGAGTGGGCGATCTAAGCACGACAGGCATTAAAATCGTTTGTTGAAGGTAATCTATACTTAGGACCTTTCGAAAACAGATGCCGAATACGTTTATCAATAATATCAAAATTACCTGCTGGAGCATAGCAAAATGTTGATGTGTTAAATTCACTTTCCTTAGGAGTGTTATTTACTATATCAAGATCAGAAACTATTTTGTTGTAGTTTAATATAATATTTCTAATAGCTTTTTTATATACTGAAATATTTAGGGATAGAATCAACTTCATGATTATCTCGAAATATACTAGGCATGTCAATGAAATCAATACCTTTATTAAGATATAGTATTTGTTAGAGAACATGCCTGACGTGATCAGACTCCTGGTCAATATTGGGTCGGAGAACATGTTGTGTGTAGCTTTGAATTATGGAATCAGTGTTATACAATGAATATGTACGAATGAAAATTGTGTCTGCTTTCTCGTCGATCAACTTAAGTGAAGAAATGGACTAAAAGGTAACTCGTGAGAGCTTTCCAGAGTGTTTAAGAATAGTATGCAAATCAGACCCTGAAATAATTATACGCGATTTACGTTTAATGTTTCCATTATGCCTAAACAATCAGTTTCATTACTTTCTTATAAGAAAATAAAGAAAAATGATAAAATATATAACTTAAAGAAATATAAAAAGATCGGACAGGGAAAGTAGCATTCAAGAAGGACAGTCAACTACAAAACACACAAACAAACACACAAACAAACAAGAAGGCAAAAGTAAAAATAAATGCAAAAGACATCACAAACACAAAAGGGTTGACAATAGGGCTACCGCCTTGGAACGGTCTGTGGCAAAGTTGGCCATTGGTGGCTTAAACCGGTTCTAGGGTGCACCAAACCTCATACTAACCCTACTGTCATCCCATTAAAACAGGACAGTGTAAATAAAGAAATCCCCGCCATGATCTAATCTTTAACCAACAAGGCAGCATCAATATGTATGTGTTTTGCCCTTAAGATTGAGGGGCAAAACACATATTTTAAGGATTAATGATTAAAAAAATGGCAAAAGATGTCTTTATATGGTATGTAAAACATCTCCCCGTGCATGTGATCAATGTTGTTATTTTCACCCATCCTATAGAGATGGCGACGATGACGTTGTTTCAGCGTGGTTTTGCACTGGACTTTAAACAGTTTGTCTCTTTCATTGTATTGTCAAGTCCTTGTTTGCAGTACAGTGTGGACCTTTAATGCCATTGCGCTCGGACGCTGTAGTTTATATAGGACCCTATATCTCATTATTGCATTTACAACTGTGTCACTTGTGCAGCGTGGCGGTGGTAAAACATCTCCCCGTGCATGTGATCAATGTTGTTATTTTCACCCATCCTATCGAGATGGCGACGTTCGACATTGTTTCAGCGTGGTTTTGCACTGGACTTTAAACAGTTTGTCTCTGTCATTGTATTGTCAAGTCCTTGTTTGCAGTACAGTATGGACCTACGATGCCATTGCGCTCGGACGCTGTGGTTTATATAGGACCCTATATCTCATTTTTGCATTTACAACTGTGTCACTTGTGCAGCGTGGCGGTGGTAAAACATCTCCCCGTGCATGTGATCAATGTTGTTATTTTCACCCATCCTATAGAGATGGCGACGTTCGACGTTGTTTCAGCGTGGTTTTGCACTGGACTTTAAACAGTTTGTCTCTTTCATTGTATTGTCAAGTCCTTGCTTGCAGTACAGTATGGACCTACGATGCCATTGCGCTCGGACGCTGTGGTTTATATAGGACCCTATATCTCATTTTTGCATTTACAACTGTGTCACTTGTGCAGTGTGGCGGTGGTAAAACATCCCCCCGTGCATGTGATCAATGTTGTTATTTTCACCCATTCTATAGAGATGGCGACGTTCGACGTTGTTTCAGCGTGGTTTTGCACTGGACTTTAAACAGTTTGTCTTTTTCATTGTATTGTCAAGTCCTTGTTTGCAGTACAGTGTGGACCTACGCTGTGGTTTCTATAGGACCCTATATCTCATGTGATTATACAGCATTATATTATAAAATATGAACATGATGAATACAATGCTTATTTTAGTTTAATTATAAAATTATCGGAAACATGACCAAACTGTTGTATTATCTGTCAATTTCTTACTATTGCGATAAAATTCGATCTTTTAATGCAACATTTATATTTTTGTCTTAAAATAAAACATACGATCATATTTAAATTGCAAACACAGTTTTAAACAATTATGATATGCATTTAGTGTATTTTTGTTTTTTAGGGTAAAACTCTACGACAATAGAAACATATAGGTTTAAAATTGGAAAATAGTATGTACCTTATTCAAAGTGTAATTTAAAGCGAACCTCGTGAATCTGGAAATTATTTTAAAATCACGCATTTTTTCTGATAATCATTTCCGCTGAAAAATAGTATCTTAAACAAATGTGGACTTGCTATGAAGTTTGTGAAGCACTCATCTTCCAGGTATGGAACCACCGTTTATAGACCTATTGTTGGTATCCCTATGGGTACGAACTGTGCACCACTTGTCGCAGATTTGTTCTTATTTTGCTATGAAAGGGATTTCATGTTGAGTCTTTCACCAGATACCCAGGCAGATGTTATTGAAGCCTTTAATGGCACCTCTCGGTATCTGGATGACATATTGAACATTGACAACCCTTTCTTTCCAACTATGGTTAATTATATTTATCCTAAAGAACTTCAGCTTAACAAAGCTAATATATCTGATAATAACGCTTCTTTTTTTGATTTAGATCTCTCGTTTGAAAATGGTAAAATAATTAGCAAAATCTATGACAAGAGAGATGATTTTAATTTTGACATTGTTAATTATCCCCACTTGGATGGGGATGTTCCCCGAGCAACTTCTTATGGGGTGTATGTGTCTCAGCTTATTTGTTTTTCTAGAGCTTGTACTCGAGTTGAGGACTTTAATATTCGTAATCTTTGTATAACTAAAAAGTTACTCAATCAGGGTTACCGTTACCATAAACTTCGTAAAACCTTTGCAAAATGTTATTATCGTAACCCTGATCTTCTTTCCAAATATAAAAGTAATTTAAGGACTCTTCTGCGACAAGGACTATCACAACCTGACTTCTATGGTGATGTGATTTATAAACTTCGTCAGATTCTTGGTCATGATCACTTTCATACTATCTTTGTTAAACTTGTTAAAAAGTTTATCAAAAGAGGTTATGACCCTATTATTTTGCAACATACTGCATGCTTGGTGGTGGACCCTTTTACAGTTCGCCACTATGCTTTCCTCTTTAATTGTACGATGACCGGACAGGCTGTGGACCCTATGATGACGCCTACCTAAAGCCCATTGGGACGGTGGCGTTTGATGTTTGTCCATGATCTTTCTTGTCGTGCCCTTAATGGTTTATTCTCTTACTGCTCTGGCTTCTGCCAAGTCAATGAGTACCTTAATGTTTAGACCGTGAGCCATGTACTTTTTTGTTACCATCGCAAGGGACAAATTCTTACTAGTACCATGTTATTGAGTACCTTGTAGAGAAACAAAAAATCAATGATAGCAGTGTGAACAGGGTAGCTGATTCCTGTTATGTTAGTTATCTCCCCCTTTTAAGCAAAACTCTTGTTTCTTTAAAAAAATTGTTTTCGCTGAAACTAGAAGAGCCACAGGCCTAATATTTTGCATGTATTATACATGTAGGGTCCTCTACCAAGTATTTATAAAATGGTGACCCAGGGTTAAATATGGCCCAGCCCCGGGGGTAAACATTTTTCATAAAGTTATATAGGATATCTTTAAAAATAAATAATTTTCTCTAAAACTGTAAGAGCTAGAGGTCCCATATTAAGCATGAAGCATAAGCTTATGGTCCACTAGTAAGTTTGTTAAAAGGTTGGCCTGGGGTCATATCTGGCTCTGCCCCAGGGGTCATATTTTTACATAGAGTCATATAGAAACATCTTTAAACTCTCTTCTCTAAAAAAAGCAAGAGCCAGAGGTCTACTATTTTGCATATTGTATAAGCTTATGGTTCTCTACAAATTTTGTTCAAATCGTGACTCTGTGTCCAACTATGGCCCGGTTCTGGGGTCAAAGTTTTACAAAGATTTATATAGGAAAGTCCATAAAAATATTCTTTTTCTGACACTACAAGAGCTAGAGGTTTAATACGATGCATGTAGCATAAGAGTATCGATCTCTACCAATGTATTTTGTTCAAATGGTGATTTTATGGTCAAATTTCGCACGGTCCCGGGGGTCACATATTTACATAGAGTTATGTAGGAACGTCTATAAACATCTTCTTCTGAAACTACAAGAGCTAGAGGTGTAATATGCTACATGTAGCTTAAGATTATTGTCCTGTACCAAGTAATTTAAATGGTGTCCCTTGAATCAAGCCTGGAATCAAATTTGGCCCTGTCCCGGGGGTCACATTATAACATTGAATTATATAGGAAACCATATTCAAACAGCTTCTCTGATACTTCAAAAGCTAAATAATAGTTTGCATGTACCATAAACTTATGATCCTCTATCTAGTTTGTTCAAATGGTGACAATGGGGTCAAATATGGTCACTATGTGGGGTCGCAGTTTTACAGATTTATATAAAGAAATTGTTGTTGTTTCTTAAACATGAGAGCACTTTGAGACAAGGCGAGTGGGTCTCTTGTTTATGGCTTGAAGTTGTACACTTTTCATAAAATCACTTCAAAAGTTGTAAGCGTACTGAAATATATAGAGAATGTGACTTTTGATAAGGTATTCCATTATGAAGACTTCACCATGTTTACAAATCGCATATTGAATAAATCCACGAACTAAAATCACAAAGTAGACCACTGCATTTTGAACTACATTGTAATTGCAAAAAAAAACAGAAAGAAAAAGAAAAGGCATTTTACAGTTTAACTGTTGATTTTAGGTGTTTGTTATACACATTTTAAAATAACCCGCCAAATTACGACAAACTTACACTACAAAAACAGTTTATCAAAACTCTATCCAGGTGTTCAGCTCATATAATAATGCATATGTGTCGCTTAAAAGTATATGTTTATTCATAGGTTCTTATAACTCCCGTGATTGAATACGTGTAAAATGAATTATCCATTTTTGTTTTTTTCGTTTGGCTGGTTATAGCTTTTTATATTGTATCTATAGAGTTTTGATTCTCAAACGATGTAAGTTATGTATATACCTCGTGGTCAGATGATCGAGGTCAGTAGGTACATATGTTGTAAAATGTGGCTGTTGTTGGCGGGATAGCTACTTTAACTGCAGCAGTACCTGTATGTCGGATATAGCTTTAGAGTAAACATCAGTAAACTAACCGTGATCACTAAATGTAATCTATCTCGATGCATTGGGTACCGATTCTTATCTGAAAGCGTTTTTTTTAATCGTATATGTATGTTATATTGTAACATTAAGTTATATTATTTAAATGAGGTAATATGTACTGAGTATTCTTAATTGTCCTTTTTTATCCCAAGGCATTAATTGCCAAGTTTATCAAAACAGCAATGAGCTGGGCATATATAAGGCTTGGAGGCATATTGCAACTAGACATACATGAACTTGATGCTAACTTGCTAGATAAGAGAGACCGTTGTGAACCCATCTTCTTGGATATAACCTTAATGACGGATTAACATTTTAGTATTTTAATGCAGTCATCCTGCTTGAGTGCATACATCCTGTTGAAGCAGTTGATAGCACGGGGGACTTTAAATTCAGAGGACCCTGGTTCAAGTCTCACCGGAGCCAGTCGTTCGTCGGATGAGAACGTAAACCAGGCGATCCCGTGTATCGCTTGATTTTTTCTCCCATCATGTTAAAGAAACATAGGTGTCTATTCGTCAGTAGGACAGGTTCGTAAATGCCTATATATCCCCACCCCACCCCAACCCTCCCGATTTTTTTTTTATTAAAACAAAAATGGTTCGTGCAAATGCATATACTATTATTTTTACATTTCATATGCAGAATTTTTCTTTTTGTTGTATATTGGTGGGGTAAATCAGGTGTACAAATCTTTAAAATATGCATAAATTGTAATTAAAAGTATTAAAACTGACAACTTTTAAAATATTGCTTTGCAATATGCAATGTTTAATTCATGTATTTATGTGTAATACATAATCCAAATGTGTAATCATAATAAGTATTGCCATGACGCATACACCTAAAATAGACTTTTGTTAAAAGAAACCACGTTAAACTGCACATTTCCTTTATCTAAATCCTTTGGACTGTGTGTCGTCTGTGCAATATATGTATATATCAGAACATGTTAATACTATTTATGTTGCAGTTACCTTGAGGAAGGCTTATACTTATACTAGACGTCTCAACTTATCAGGCTTACTGAACTATGTGCAATGCTATGAACATTGCTTAGTACTTAATTTCATCAGTCTATCATAACAATCCCTTATTCATATTATAATATTATTTAAATCATGTAGAAACGTTGTAAATTACCGATTCTTACAAGTTTACACATATAATGGAGAAAATATTGACTAAAATAAATGCATAAAAATGTGTCAATAGTGGGTGGGGTAAATTTACTTCTAATTTGAAGCAAAATAGAGATTTTAAACCGAATTCAGTGCTAAAAAAGAGCTTATTTACGCTTTATTAACTTAATGAATTGTAAACTTAAGTGCATCTTTCAAAAGTACATCAATAATTATTCACACAAGCTTGACAATCAAAAATGAACATCAAAAACTTATATGAAAGCTCTACAATGATAACCTATTAATGTTCGATTTTTTTTATATAAGCTACCTGTTCCATATTGTTATCATGGAAAAATGTAATCTATATACATTGTTCTTTTCAAAAAGTGATGGTAGAATTTGTCCCTTGAGTTGGTAACAATATCGAAAATTTTGGGTCCTGGCTCAAGGCCTATGTGGCTTTCTAGGCTATTGTTTTTTTGTATTATATTTACACGAGCATTTTTGTGTTTTACTTATATTGCCTATTGATGCTGCCTTGTTGGTTAGAGATTAGATCATGGCGGGGATTTCTTTATTTACACTGTCCTGTTTTAATGGGATGACAGTAGGGTAAGTGTGAGGTTTGGTGCACCCTAACCGTTCCAAGGCGGTAGCCCTATTGTCAGCCTTTTGTGTTTGTGATGTCGTTTGCATTTATTATTGCTTTTTCCTTCTGGTTGTCTGTTTGCGTGTTTGTTTCTGTGTTTTGTGGTTGACTGTCCTCCTTGAATGCTACTTTCCCTGTTCGATCTTTTTATATTTCTTTTTACCAGATTGTTACTATCAATGAAAGCTCGGACTAGTTCAAAATCAGCCGGATCGGAGGTATGGCCCTTGATTTCCTGAAATATGCTATATTTTGCCTCGTTAAGACGATAGGGCCTTCAATTTTTCATCCGATCTTTACCAAACTTTACCAGCTGATTCATATAAATGAAAGCTTGGACAAGTTTGAAAAACAGCCAGATCGAACTAGTAACAGCGGAGTTATTTCCCTTGATTTATTTAAAAATGCCATATTTTGCCTCGTTAAGATGATAGGGCCTTCATGTTTCATCCGATCTTTACTAAACTTTACCAGATTGTTAATATCTATGAAAGCTTGGACAAGTTTAAAAACCAGCTAGATCGCACCTTCAACAGCAGAGTTATATGCCCTAGATATAGTTAAAAATGCTATATTTTGCCTCGTTAAGATGATAGGGCCTTCATTTTTCATCCGATCTTTATCAAACTTTACCAGATTGTTACTATCAATGAGAGCTCGGACTAGTTCAAAATCAGCCGGATCGGAGTTATGGCCCTTGATTTCCTGAAATATGCTATATTTTGCCTCGTTAAGACGATAGGGCCTCCATTTTTCATCCGATCTTTACCAAGCTTTACCAGCTTATTAATATAAATAAAAGCTTGGACAAGTTTGAAAATCAGCCAGATCGAACTAGTAACAGCGGAGTTATGGCCCTTGATTTATTTAAAAATGCAATATTTTCCTCGTTAAGATGATAGGGCCTTCATTTTTCATCCGAACTTTACCAAACTTTACCAGATTGTTCATATCAATAAAAGCATGGGCAAGTTTGATAATCAGCCAGATCGGACCAGCAACAGCAGAGTGATACGCCCTTGATTTAGTTAATATTGCTATAGTTTGCCATTTTAAGATGATAGGGCCTTAATTTTTCATCCGATCTTTACCAAATTTTACTAGATTGTTAATATCAATAAAAGCTCGGACTCCTCCGAAAACCAGCCGGATTTAAACGTTTCTACCGGGGTTATGGCCCTTGATTTTCTGAAATATATGTTATATTTTGCCTCGTTAAGACGACAGGGCCTTCATTTTTCATCCGATCTTTACCAAACTTTAACAAATTGTTAATATCAATGAAAGCTCTAAAAATTTCGAAACCCAGCCAGATTAAACTAGTAACAGCCGATTTATGGCCCTTGATTTAGTTAAAAATGCTATATTTTGCCTCGTTAAGAGGATAGGACCTTCAGTTTTCATCCGATCTATACCTAACTTTACCAGCTTGTTAATAACAAGGAAAGCTTGAATAAGTTTGAAAACCAGCCAGATCAAACCAGTAACAGTGGAGTTATGCCCCTTGATTTATTTAAAAATGCTATATTTTGCCTCGTTAAGACGATAGGGCCTTCATTTTTCATTCCATCTTTATCAAACTTCACCAGCTTGTTACTATCAATGAAAGCTCAGACAAGTTTGTAAACCAGCCAGATAGAACTAAGCCTAGTTGTACATATCGTCACCGTGTTCGGTTAAATAATTTTGGTGGAGTTATGGCCCTTTAAAGGTTTTAATACACAAATTTTGTCCTGACTTGTTCTTCTGAACCCATGGCTGGATTTAAACGAAACCTTTTGGGATGATCAGTTCCAGGTCTAGTTAAGCAAATCCGGTTGAATGATTTTTAGCAGAGTAATGCCCTTTAGTTGTGCATATCATCATCGCTTTCCAGTTTACAGATTTTTGGCGGGATAATCAGCACCAAGCCTAGTTGTGCATATCATCATCGCTTTCCGGTTTACAGATTTTTGGCGGAGTTATGGCCCTTTAAATGTTTTTGATACACAAACATTTTCCAGGATAGTTCTCCTGAACCCTTGGCTGTATTTCAACGAAACTTGACAAGGATGATCGGTAACAAGCCTAGTTATGCATGTCATCAACACATTCCGGTTGAATAATTTTTGGCAGAATTATGAAAGAAATCAGAAGCAGGCCGGGTGACAGAGGCTACGTACCGTACCATACCGTACCGTACATTCTGAAATATAACGGACATAGCAGGTGCGTGTTACGGAGAATACCGAACGTAGTAATGAATAGTTTAGTAAGGAATCTAATAGAGGTTACCGGTTTAAGTAGGATGGAAAATATATAACGATGCAAGATGTTCATCAATTTAGTTATATCATATATTGGAACAATTAGCATACATTAGTGAAATCTATATATCATATGTGATTGAATAATAAGTACAATCCGTGCCATACTATACATCATTTGTGTAACAGCTATCATAAATAAAGATGTAATCTACATTATTAAATACATATCAGACATGGGGTCAATTACATGTCCAAAAAATTAATTAAAATGGTAAATTTGAGGTGTGAAAAACACTAAGGTAAATTAACACAGCAGACATACATAACTAATCAGCAATATAAATACCAATAATAAAAAGATTATCATTGGCAAACATTTGTTAATTTATGGACATCTTGTCTATAAAATATTGATTTTGAAGTAATTGAACTTTTTTAATAATAATTACATGCATTACAATGCACATTTGGAGAGTAAATAATTAGATTAGCATTATATTTAATTGAAATCGTTTATCGTATTACATACATCATGGGAACTATCAAAGGCCGTTCATAAATTCGCAAGTAGAAGAGATTAACTACGCACCACAGACATCATTTATCATACCATACAATTATTTCCATCAACGACTATATTTGTGTATTGTATAATTATCCTTATTCAATGAAGTTTGTTTTGTTTTAGCCATATCGCCACCGAAAACGTCTTTGATAATGTATCTCAACAAATGCGTCGGGGAAAGGTTTGTTAAACTAATAATGTGCTTTTCTGTTTTTCTAAACCATGGAAACAAAAGTATAAGAGAAAAAGCGGCGGTATCGGCCTCTTCGTTAAATCTACATTATATCATAGTGATAAAACTGTAATGTGCGAATCTGATTATGTATTATGGTGGAAGCTCTCTAAATCACTTTTTAATGTGGAGGAATATGTTATTCTGGGTATAGTCTATCTACATACAACCTAAAATCTCGAAGTTCTTCAGCATCAACTCATATGGATATTTAGATTCGGAAATTGAAAACATGTGTAATTCAAATAAATATGTACTTCTCACGGGAGACACCAGCGGTCGAACTGTTAAATTAGCCGACTATGTTGTCGTTGACCCTTTTTTTGACTAATCAATTTGAATTTGAATTG